>JABBWB010000170.1:0-87153 GCA_016628085.1 Suillus occidentalis | reverse complement strand
TAGATAGGAGTCGCGAAAGGGGCTGTGGAGCCGGATGATAGTGAGGGATAGAAGGGATTGTATGTATACTGAATGTCGAGACACAAGACGAGGCGAGGGAAGTGTAAGAAGGGATTGAGAGGACGATGATGATGCCTCGTTTGTCACAGACGAATTGGCCGGAATGAATATTGATGCTTGCAGGTGTTGGATGAGTGAGTCGAGTGACGTGAATTGTGCTTGGAATGACTGTGTTTCTTGGACTCGGGGGTCTGGAATGCGGGGATGGTAGATGAACATGATTGTATGCTGGCTTTCTCACCTGACGTGTATGACTCGGCTAAATGGTTCACTTCGTCAAGGAGCACAGCTGCTTTTGCATGGAAAGCAAGCGCCGAGTCCAAATCTCCCTTCTCACTCAGTCCATCGATGAGAAACTGGTGTATCGTATCTACTTGAGGCCCGATTCCCTGTCTGCGCTTCGTGAAGTGGGTGTCTTGATTGGACAAGCTCACTTCCCTGCATCCGCCCAGGCCAAGGGACAGATACCCGAATGGATCTACCAATGCTAGGCGGAACACCCAACACAGCGGACATGCTCTTATCCCGGGCAAAGACGTTCCAGAACGCATGTATGGCTTCTGTCTCCTCGATATCATCAACTGGACTTGGAAAAGTCGTCCTGAAAATATCGAACTGCATATCCGAAGGTGTATCCGATTCCCCTTCAGGAGGAGGGGAATGAAGTCGGAATGAGAGAACAAGCCCAGCTGCAGCGCTTGAATGGTACTTCGCCTCGACAGCCCGTCCAACCCTGAACAAGTAGTAGGCAAGCAGAATTTCTGTTTGTAGGTCATTCAGCAGATCGCGAGTACTGGAGCTGCAGGATGGGATGATATCAGCTAGCTGACGCAGACATCTCGATAGCACTGTCTGCTCGAACGCAGGCTGATTCGTTTCCGTGGTGTGGAGACACAACAGAATAATGGCGTTTTGCAATGCGATAGGAATACCGCGAGAAGAAGCGGTCATGAGCATGTTGCGTAGGCGCGGGATGTGCAGGAAAAAGCCAAGTTCGTCGGCGTAAGGCAGGATGTTGTCCAAGCTGTTTTCGAAATCCAATAAGCAAACTATATGCAGGAATTTTAGCTTACGATTCTAGTATTATTTGGGTTGGAGGTTCTTCTTGGGCCCACCAGCTGCTTGGGCTGAAATCACCCCATGTGTATTGAGTGGAGGGGCTCGATGCTGCTAAATGATGATGAGACAGGGTGATGATCGACATGGAAAGACTTGCGTGCTTCAGAATTTGACGCAGATGATATTGACGCAGAAATATAGGAAGATTGGAGACCGAATGGGACGTCGGGTGATGAGTAAGGGTGGTGTAGCGCGACCGCAGGGGTAGTATGTTCTGGATGTTCGAGTTCTTGAATACGAGCTTGAAGACGTAGAATGTCTTCTTCCAGCATGGAAGTGCGAGACCTGCCCTGTCCATCGGTGTATTCACAGTCGTCGAGCCTGTTACCGCGGGTGCATTGGCCGCAAGTTGGTCGGACACCATCGCATCTCTGATGAACCAGGTAAGCAAGTCTCGGATAAGGCAGGTTAGAAGTACGTACGACTTTACGGCGTCTGCATGAAATGCACGCTTTGCCGCGTTGAAGGCCACCGAGTGATTGACTACTTGAACGAGATGAAGTCATCGAGGAATTTTTTGTGATGTCGAGGCGATGAATCGCGTTTCATGATGATTATATACATGTCGATTTAAACGTCATTTAATCTTAAATCGCATGGTGAAAGAGTCCGGTTCCGCGTGGCGGCAATGAAGGGAGTGGCTAAGCTTACTAGCTGGTTGAAAACAAGTCGGGCAGTGCAAAGGTGACCTCAGGCTTGCATCGGTGCGAGTTTGGAGGATGGTGTATAAGCAAACTGGCATCTCGGAAGGATCCAAACGTGACTTGACTTGGTATTGTGTCGTTCTACAAGATACCAGAAAGTTGCCGAGCTCGTAATATAGGGAACACCTTTACACAGTAGTCATATACAAACAATGTAATACAACAAATAATTACCGCATTTGGAAAATCACAAAGTCCACATACTCGGTGTTCCCTATATATTGTCACAGTGCATGCAGATTACGTAATATTAATCTTCTGTTCCTACTTCCATCATCGTCAAACGCATAGCGTTTGACGCTCAATCTAATCTTTCAACTGTCAAACGCTTAGCGTTCGACTCTCATATATCCTTACCGTTGAACGCTTAGCGTTTGACTATCTCATTAACTTCGTGATTGAAGATCGGAGGCTACTCCCGCCACATCGTCGAACGCATAGCGTTTGACATCATCATTTCGCCCGACGCGTCTGAATATCTGAGCCTTTCGGTTAGACACACACTTTAGCATTAAGAATTTGACTCAATGGGTCGTACCAAGTCTACGACACGTAAACGAAGTCAGCCCGCTCACTTACCTCGCAAACGCTTGCAGGTAATGTCGGTCAGGCGCGAGGCACTTAGACCCCCCCTTCCTGGTAAGTCCGCAGCCTGCACTGGAAGTTTAAGGTTTGACTTGTTAAGACTCAGATGTATTGGAACTAACCGACAGCGAGGACGACGTTGAGGACGACACCACCCTATCCCAAGCATCTCCAGCATCCCTCCTCCGATGTTCGTATAACATCAAAGCGCTTTCCATCCTCAATTCCGCGAACAGATGGGTCAAACAAGGCGCGCGATTCCCGGACGGCACGCCACTTCCGCATGACCTGCACCAACTCTGCGTTGCAGTCACTACCGTGCCGGAAAATATTTTGAAGGCTGTTCTGCCGTCTGACGATATCCCAGTGTCAACCTTAATCGATTTTCGCCTCCCCGGAATCGCAAAATGGCCATTTTCAGAGAAGATCACGTTTAAGGAAAGTGCTCCTGAAGGCAGGATATTTATTCGATCAGAAATACCTCCTGAGCCATATGTTGAAGAGCTTCGCAAGAATTTTGTTCAAGCGCTGTTGGATGGGAAGTTCTCGATGCTTGATCCTCGCACCACCGACATTCGGCTACCTCTCTGGGCGATTGAGTTATGGAGGGCGTTGCACTCTGTGCACAATTATAGGACGGCGTGGACGGAAGGAAGGGGTTGGATAACGACGAAACGGGCAGAAGGTCATGATATACAGATCTTCCGCAAAGCAGAGCGGCTGCTGACAACTCTGCCGTGGAACAAGTTGCTAGACGGCCCAGCAGCAGGCGTTGGTAGGACCACCAAACACCTCATTCGGTTTCTATCCGATGAGGAGTGGTTGTCAGATACTCTTATAGATATGATGACGGCTTATCTTGTCTCACAGCTGTCTACGACGCAACAGGACACTATCATCGTTGATACCCGCTTCGGCGATGCAATCGTTGGCGCAAAAGATATCAAATATCACGATCAGCCGCACCATCAACTTCAGGAAATTGAACAGAGCATTGGGTCGCGTGTTAGGCGTCTCTATGCACCTATGTATACAAACAATCATTATGTCGCATTTGAAATCGACTTTCGTCTAAAATGTTTCAGATGGGGTGAGTGCCTTTTGTCTCTTTCAATGCACGCTTTAACTTGATCCCAGGGGATTCTCTTAATTTAAACCAGCGACTCAATTCAAACAAGCGAGCACTGGAAAGCCTTATTGAAAAACTTCAATGGTGGTTTTCTAGACGCTTTGGTGGAGAATTTGACAACCGCGGACCCAGCCTGCCCCACGGCAACCAAAAGGATCACGCGTCGTGTGGACTCTTTGCAATAAACACAATCGAGCACAACGTCTTTGGACAGACGCTAGGCGTTGCCAACCCTGCCCGCGAGAGAGCTAGGTGGTTTTGTTTGACCTCAGAAACCCAGCTTTTGGAGCCAGTCGCTGTCTCTAACGCACAGGTGGAATTATCTTTGCTTACGATTCATTCAAACACTAACGTGGTACTCTCACGCAAACAGGCACCTCCGCAAGAAGCGGAGCAAGGCCTTCTTCGTATCCAGAAGATAACGAAAGGGAGACTTGCGAAAGAAATGCAGGAAAAGGAACAGCAGGATAGGATTAAGCTCGCCGAGAAGCTGGAGCACGAGAGGCAAGAGCGCGAGAGGCAAGAGCGCGAAAGGCAGGAGCGCGAAAGGCAGGAGCGCGAAAGGCAAGAACGCGAGAGGCAGGAACGCGAGAGGCAGGATCGCGAAAGGCAGGATCGCGAAAGGCAAGAGCGCGAAAGGCAAGAGCGCGAAAGGCAAGAGCGCGAAAGGCAAGAGCGCGAAAGGCAAGAGCGCGAGAGGCAGGAACGCGAAAGGCAGGATCGCGAGAGGCAGCACGATGTCGAGATGCACGATGTCGATATGGGCGTTACTGGTGCGGTGATTTCTGAAAACCGGTCCATGGCTCTTGAGTCGGCTGTTCCTCGTGAGTTTTTATTATCATATATGTTAGATACGACTAATTTATCATGTTTAGTGAATACCGTTATACCACCAGCTCCTGCACCTTCCTCACAATTAATGCCTCTTGAGAGCAGATTGGTCGCACGTTTCAACCGGATGGACGGCCCCGCCGCTGATACCTTAAAAACTCGCTGGTTTATCGAGCGCCTTGGACAGTTTGACATCCCCGATGCCGTCGACTTGGAGTTCATTAAACATCCCGACTATCCCTCCTTACACGTGGTCTCTCGTGGTCGGTTGGTAGTCTCAAAGCGGACTGAAGTCAGACTGCGTCTGTGGAGAGCGCAATATCCGGATGTACCGCTCTGGTATCTAGGCATTCGTTGTCTGTCCAGAGGGCTCGATTGGCAGGTATTGGTTAGTGCTCCTAGGCTGGCAGCCTCCATCCCTCGCCCCGCCCATCTCAGTGACCGGCGTCCACCCCTGAATTCCAATGGAGATATCTTTCTCGAGTATCACACACGGGTCCGCGCCATGCTTAACCTTCCGTTCGCACGCCGTTTTCTCAGCATGGGCGGCATCTTGTGGCGAATTGCATTGCACTATGGGCCCAAAAGTCTGTTTGCCGCCGCCCTGTCAGGGCCATCCACCGATGCTTACGTGCATGGTCATGTCAGTCGTATCGGGGGAGAGATCGATGACATGGTGACTGACGCTGATATCGCCCTTCTCTTAGGTACAGCAGGCTTTAGTAGTTTATGGCCTCCTGCAGACATCTTTGAGATGTATGAGAAGTGGCAAGGAGAGTGGTCTCATGAGTGGGAGGCCTGGTTCCAAAGACGCCTTCAGGGAATCCAATCTCGTGACAAGAGTCTTTTCCTAACCCGCCAGAAGTGGATTAGATACCGTCGTCGGCTTACAGTCAAGGCGTATAACGATCCTGAGCTAGTCGGATCTGAGGGACATGCGGCAAGGTTGTGCATTCAGGCCGATAGCTTGTACCCCCCAATGGAATCATATGCGTCTTTAATTTAGAAGTTGCATCTCGCTAATGATCGGTACTGTGATCTATAGTTTGTAACATTCGATAGATTCATGAATATGAGAGTCCCGGATCTGAAGAGAAGA
The DNA here is from genome assembly GCA_016628085.1 of Suillus occidentalis. Classification (NCBI taxonomy): domain Eukaryota; kingdom Fungi; phylum Basidiomycota; class Agaricomycetes; order Boletales; family Suillaceae; genus Suillus; species Suillus occidentalis. Next base: position 81,626 of record JABBWB010000170.1, on the reverse strand, counting down.
CGTGTTTTTTCATGGTTTTGATTTTTTTTCGTGTAAATAAACCTCACGTTGACGGGAGTAAATTAAACGGAGAATCATGAGTTTGACCTGAGGATGGGACGTCGAACAGCTTTCTGGGTCATTTATTAATATTATTGTAAGTACCAGCGAAGGCAAACGAGAGGCTACGGTAGGGGTTAGTGATTATTAAGTACGAACGAAGGGATCTCACCTCAGTCGATTCCTATTCGACTGAGGTGGAACCTCGCAAATGCGAGAACTATATTCGAGTTCCGCGTTAGCGATGATGTAAAGAGTGCACAGTAAGATAAGAAAATGAACATTACGAACGAGACTTGCAGATTATGTCGAAATATCCAACACCGCTCGGGTGGGAGTCTATCAGCGTCAGCACAGAAATCAGGACGTTGACCAACGGAGGAGGTAAATGGTCGATTCCTCGTTGGGGTGCAACATGGACTTTGGAGGGTTGAAAGACAACTGTCTCACTTCTCCGATACGCTCGCCCATTTGGTGACAGTTTATGGTCTCCAGCGTGTAGGACCTCGATCCAAATCATGGGGGCATCAGATTCAGAATGCGGAAAATGCGCCCACTTTCCCAGGTCGACGATGCGATGAAATATTGTCCCGAAAATGTCAAAGCTCGTGACGGTGGATTCACAGGCCTGACGAAGACGGACATGATCCACGGATATAGCTAGCTTGTATGCGAATGCCCTCGCTGGTTTTGAGAGGCGTTAAGTAAATATAATAATACATGGACGCACGAGTAGAACGTAGTGAAATAAATTAAAGATTCGCCTCGGCGAAAGGCGGGTCGTGCATTGGACGCCCGTAAAATAACGTCGTTTGAAGCAACGTTGGGTTTTTTTGGACATAACGCTCCCAAGTAGCCGTCTTCCAACGACCCACAGCACGGATCTGATCAGGAGATACTCCCGCAGCTGCAAGAGAAGTGGCGCCACCAGCTCCCATTGAGTGACCTGAGACACTACTCGGAAAGAAATGACGAAGCCGGCGAATGAACCAACTTCGAGTGGGAGCGTGTCCGTCGCTTTTGAGCCAGAGTAGAGGGTGCAATGGGAACCTGGCATCGCGAGAAGAGAAGTATCGCGCAAAGAGAGGGAAAGGGTTTGAACCAGCAAGCACATGCTGAATAACGACCCGGTTTCCCTCATACCGCGAGTCAGTCTTATCCCGTTGAACCAGGAACGAGAAATCGGTAGGAGAGATGGTAACTGATGCCCGCAAAGAGACCTTTGACAAATCCCGAAGTGCCGGGTCATCAGGAGAAACCAACTCTCCAAGCCGAAGCAGGCCGTAAAACCCACAGTGGAGTTGAGTGACCCAGAGAATGTCATCATGAGTCAGAGGGTGCGTCATGCCATTGAAGATACGGAGGAGATCGTCACGGGAGAGAGGATTTTTTCGTCAAGTTGGACGACCGAGACTATGAAGCGCACCGCGCAAAGCACGCCTGACAAGGATGGAATGACACGATTGTCGAACATGAGGGAAATGTGGTTCCAGCTGGCTGACGATTCCGGAGAGATACGCCTCCACAGACCGAGGCTGAATATGATGTGACATGAAAGTCACGAAGTAAGCGAGGGTGTCAGGCGTAGGATCGATGGGAAAATGATGCAAACTGCAGAAGGTAAGGTAGGAGTTGAGATGTGATGTATACGAACGAAACGTGCTGTCATCCAAGGCAATACCAAGCAGAATCGAACGCTCGTGTATGAGGGGTTCGAGAGACCAAGCGTCCCGCGAAGGCTGCTTGGCCGTGGAGGACAAGGAGATCATTTTTCTGATGCCCCCAGCGAATTCCGAGGGGGTTGAAAGGGGTGAATGGTCAAGCCAGGCGAAACCTCACATGCTTCTGCGTTTTTCCAGCGTGATAAGTGGTCGGCTATGACATTGTGAACGCCTAGAATGTAGAACACTCTGAAGTCGAGCTGAGCGGACAGAATCGAGTCAACGGCAGTCATGAGGAGCCAGTTGTAAGGTGGCGAGGCGGCTGAGGAATTGAACATGGCTACCGTGTTGAGGTTGTCAGTGAAGATAGCAACCCTTTGACCCGGAATAAGCCGAGCTACGGCATCAAGCAAAGCCGAGGTAACAGCCAAGGCTTCGAAGTAAAAAATAGTCCCAGTCGGTGCTGACCCTGGTAAGGGCGACTGGAACCCAATGTTGAGCGAGGGAAACCAATATCCCATCCCTACCCCAGACGCATCAGTGTAAACGCGCAAGACATTGTCTGGGAGGTGAGAGAATACTCCTTCAACGGAGCGTAGATGATTGGCCACCCAAGTGAGTTCTCGGACGACATCCCTATTCACCCAGATAAGGGCCTTCGAGACGAGCTTGCCCACGGTCTTGGCGTAGAGAGCCGAGAGACCCGGTCTAAGCAAAGGATAGACGTTGAGTGCCCAATTGAACCATCCTGCGAGACGCTGAAAGTCCCGTAACGTTCGCCTAGAGCCTCGCTGAGCAAACTCTGTAAGTTCGTGAATAAGGCGGGAGCGAGACTCCAAAGACATGCGAGCGCGCATAACGTTTGGATCAACATCAAACCCAATAATGGGTAACTCAAGCCCGAAAACCTGTTTCTTTGCCTCATGCGGCAGCCCAATGGCATCCCAAAGCCGAAGTAGCCTTACCATGTTGGCAGGGAGTATCCCGAGCTTCCAGCTTCAACTGTGCACCACCAGTTCAGACAGGCGGACTTGATAAAGTCCTGCTGCAGTTACATGGTATCATTCTTCCTTGAGCGCTCGTGAAAGCCTCACTGAATCAAGACCTAGAGCAATGAAATTGACAAGGAACTTCTCTGGAAGAACGGCATGGGCGCTGCAGAAGAAGTCACGACACAGCAAGCCTAAAGCTTAAATTGCAGATGCATCGTCGTAAGTACGATGAAGTATAAGGCGAAGACTCACGTCAGGCTGAAACATTGTCCAAACTGGAGATAAGTAGGACGTTAGTCACGTGACGTCAGGCAAGGAGATGATGGCATGCGACGAGTTGCGCTTAGAGCTGAATAGATTTTAGTCGAGAATACAGAAACAGGAAATGGAAACTCACATCGTACTGCTAGAAGTTGGCACCAGGGAATGACTCGGCCCTGCTGAGGCAACATAAGATGGATCTAGCAGGTCAGCTCCACGAAATAGACACATGTGATATGTCAAACGGTATGCGTCTGACCCAGTTGGGGGAAAGAGCCATCCAACAGACGCACGAGAGCCAAACGCTATGCGTTTGACCCAGGAAGGGGGAAAGAGCCGTCCAACAGACATACAAGAGCCAAACGCTATGCGTTTGACCCAGGTGGGGGGAAAGAACCGTCCAGCAGAAGCACGAGAGCCAAACGCTATGCATTTGACCCAGGTGGGGGGAAAGAGCCATCCAAACAGACGCACGAGAGCCAAACGCTATGCGTTTGACCCAGGTAGGGGGAAAGAGCCGTCCAACAGACATACAAGAGCCAAACGCTATGCGTTTGACCCAGGTGTGGGGAAAGAGCCGTCCAGCAGAAGCACAAGAGCCAAACGCTATGCGTTTGACCCAGGTGGGGGAAAATAGCCGTCCAGCAGAGGCACGAGAGCCAAACGCTATGCGTTTGACCCAGGTAGGGGGAAAGAGCCGTCCAACAGACATACAAGAGCCAAACGCTATGCGTTTGACCCAGGTGGGGGGAAAGAGCCGTCCAGCAGAAGCACAAGAGCCAAACGCTATGCGTTTGACCCAGGTGGGGGAAAATAGCCGTCCAGCAGAGGCACGAGAGCCAAACGCTATGCGTCTGACCCAGGTGGGGAGGAGGAGCCATCCAGTTGATATATGAGAGCCAAACGCTACGCGTTTGACCCAGCCGTGAAGAAGACATATGATATCAGAGGGTCAAACGCTATGTGTTTGAAGATGAGAGTAGGAAGGAAGAGGCGGAAAATTACGTAAGCTACATGGACAGTGACATAATATAGGGAACACCTTTACACAGTAGTCATGTGACGTGGACAAATACGGCGGAGTCTGAATAACAAAGCTCAGCGCTCATCCCTACTACAGTGTACGAAACACAAAAGTGCCGTCCGACATCAGCAAAACTCCTCAAATGTGACAACTCGTCACATCACATGATTACTAATGATCAAAACGTCCAAGTATTATGACGCATGTATGCATGCGTCATACATTGTAAAATCGTCGTCACCGTACCATTGCCCTTAGCGTAGCAGTAACACAGTGGGTGAGTTGTTACATCGTAGTTATAATGTAGTAGTTAGGTTATATCAAGGCAATAACATCACAATTACAATGTATAGTACATGTAAGCCGGCAATGATATTATATGATCATGCAACTCAATGCTGGAACGAACAATCCATTTCAGTCAAGGATCACGCTGGATCACGATCGATCAATGACTCACATCAATGAAATGATTCAAATTGACTTGCTACTTCAATTTACAGAGCGCCGTAGCCTTCTGCTGCCAGGATATCATCATCTAACTCCTCTCCCTCATCCGCTTCAACTCGATCAGGATCCTCTTCATCATCATTGTCGTCATTGTCGTCACCTCCGTCCTCATCCTCTTCGTCTTCCTCCTCCTCCTCCTCATCATCATCATCATCATCATCTCCGTCCTCATCCTCTTCTTCCTCTTCCGAGTCGTTCGTCATCTGCGCACCATCGCTCTGCAAAAAATCATCCCATGCGCGGGAAATCTTGTGGCCAACACTTCCACCTCGATATCGCATATACATATCCCTATCTACGAACCTTGTAATATACACATGTGTTAGTAGTTAGCCAGTAGATCGGTACCATAGAACTCACATGTTTACATAGAAATACAACCAATCTTGATTTTGATCGGCATCGTGTCGCACAAATGAAACAGGCAGGAGTTCTTGAGTCTTGCCAGAATGAAATGCTGGAATGAGATGAACGCCTCGAATGATCACATCAGGATCGAGGAAGCCGAAGGCGTTGGGATCTTCGCCTGTAATAAATCCAATGCGAGGCAAACGTTTTGCAGACCAACCAGATAGGAACTTTGCATCGCGTCCAAACCATCGCACGAACAAAAATTCCATCCGGCGGGGCTTCTCCATGGCACCATCATTGCAGTCCCAAACGTCGACATGGAAGATCCGGATGATCCGTGCGTACCAATAGGGATGTCGATCGTCGTCATCTTCGTGTGACAGAACCATAACGTCGGCACGGGTACGCGGATTTAAGGAATCTTGTTCTCGGCGTAAGTCGTAGGTCGTGTAGTTGATCCGGAGGACGCTGTGTTCATAGATCTTGTTATTGGCAATCAAAATCTGTGCGCGTTCTTCGTCAGTAAAGTTGAGTTCGTCTCCGGTGTACTCAATCCCGCGAAGACGTGCGAGAAGATGATCTTTGAGTTTCGGAATAAAATCCTGTTATTTCCGTCAAATGAAATCATTAAGAATTTTTTAAAAAAGAACGCACCACTACTGCTAGATCATCCTCTGGCAGTTTACTGAGCCATTCTGTAAGGTCCATTGAGGATTTGACGTATTTGGAAATGATCGGATGGAGACGTGCGTTCGCGTTGGCGGCGCTGTGATCCGGTATCATCTTCTCTTGATGTAAATGTAGCCCGCGCCTTGACGATTTTGCCTATTAGTCGTTCCCGGGTTTCGATTCGTGTCATACTTGGGGTCTATTCATAATGATAAATTCCGCCTCGTCATGGCAAGTGAGAGAATGGACGGACAGATGACTCGAGTCTGCCAGAGTTCACAGATAAATGCAAGCAAGGCGCCGAATGGGCCCTAGTTAGTAAATGTATAGTTGCTTTATGTAAAACAGGACGTTTATTCATAAGTACCTGAAATCTAGTCGGCTTCAAGCTACTGAGAAACCTCCTGAGCTCTCAGGCACTTTAAACCCCAGAAATCCTATCCAATCTTTCCCAACTCTCTCAAAACGCTCCTGTTGGGTCATTGTCAGCACATCACTATCCTGGCGAGCATAGTTCATCTCCCCGGCCTCTCGTCCATGGCCCAATGCTAGATTAGCAGTTTCAGAGAGCAGTCGAGTGGGTAGGTCCACTTCGCTTTTGGAGTAAAGGCGTCGTTGGAGCGCCTGTGCAAAATGCCTGTGCATGGCCAGGCCCATTGAGGATATTCCAAGTCTGTCAAAGTACCAGTCCCTAATGATACGGGACAGGTACTCGGAATCCCAGGGCTTTCCAAAGGACACGAACAGGCGTGTCTGGTAGAGGTACATGGTTTCTGCCTCCTTCTCTGCCGTAGACCCCCCGAAGAAGGTTAGGGTGAGCAGTAGCTCGAGGGGTCGAACGACTCTGAGGAACGTTGACAGTAATACTGCCACCTCACCCTGTATGACTCTAACAATGCATTTATGCAGTCCGGTCGCTGTGGATCCCTTGTCATAGTTTCCGATCATGATGAGGGTATTCAGGGCCTTTGATCGAAATAGGTGGCGGCGAGTCTCAGCTGAGTTTGCATGCTGCCAAAGTACTTCCTCTGACCCCCTACCCGGTGGAGAAAGCATATGTAGGAGGAGGTAAATGTGGGATAGCATGTCTGCAACATTCGCTAGCCATATTAGAACTTCGTCGTAGTCCCATGAAATGTCACCCTCCTGAGAGCTCTTGCAGAGCTTGCCCTGGGTGCATAAAGCTTCTAGAAAAAACGAAGCCGGATGCTCTGGCTTTTGGATGTCATCGAGAGAGAATGAAAATAGTCCGTGGCCCCTAGTCCTCTGATCGTAGTCGTCTTGTTCGGGGAGTTCACGAGCGCCCGCGGAGAGAACAATACCAAGAAGTACTTTCGTGTCCATAAGGACGGTTGCATCCCTCAAAGTATGGCTAAGTTTTGTCTTGTAGTCACAGATATCAATGAGGTGTCCGTGCAGTTGGACCTTGTCCCCAGCATCATTCCAAATTATGACGGCAGGTGCTGGCATGTTACGTGCAATGTTGCTCACTACATGAATCCACTCCTTGAGGACCGCGAAGGGCGTCATTTTTTTGGGTGCAAGCCATTGGGACGAGAGGCCTGATAGATATCTGGGAGAAAGCGTTAAATATCGCTACTCCTGAGTCTCAGGCACTCACTTCGTCCATTCCTCCCCTTCATTCAACAAGCCTTCCGTCAAAATAGCTTCTGCTCCCGTCCTTTCGTCTTCTTCATCCGAGTCCAGCACTGTCATCCCATGCTTGCGGCGCGAGGCTCTTATCCCCCGGGGAATTGCAGGTCTCTGGCTCAAATACTTTTTATACTGGCTCTGAACGAACTCCAGTAGATAGAGTCTGATCCCAAATTGAGTCTTCACGTAGTGGGTCGAGAGCAGTTTGGGTGATTCAAAGTGACCTTCGCTGTGAACTGATCGGAGGCAGATGTAGGCGATGACAGGACTAATGAAGTTGTCGTTGAACATCTCAAGGGTATTCTGAGGCATGTAGATGGAACCAAGAGTTGTTCGGATGGCGTCCACCAACTTTAGATCGCTTTGAACAGTATCACCGAGAAGCCGGAGAAGGGACTGAGCAGTGTCCAGCTGCTCCTTTGACAACGACAGATGATACAATGCAGTAGATGGTCGGGAAGCGGAAGAGGCTGGAGAAGAGGTCCCCAGGGTATAAGTCCCTCTGGAAACGCACCGCAGGATCAGACATAACAGCCTGACTTCCTCTAGGGCATAGGATGCCCGGGCTGGTTTGGTAAGAGGAGCACTGAATGGCGCTGACCCACCCCTGCTAGGGTCATTAATTCATGAAGTTTGATTAGATACTGGAACTACGCACGGTTTCAAGTATGTAGCCAATAAAATCTGTCTCACAATGATATTGGCGTCATTTACGGACTCGCATAGGTCTTGGAAGTGCCTGGTAGCTGCACGTTGTAGGCGCCTGAGGAACTCATCGTTCTTTTCTGGCAATGCGACCAAATCAACAAGTTCTTCTGCATCGTATGGCCGTATGTGCCGCGCTGCTCCAATTTGAGTGAAAAAGGGTAGAATATCCACCTTATTTAGTTTTATCGTCAAAAGGGCAGTGGGGTGCTTGGCTAGAGTGCGTGCCAGAAGCGTACCGTGAAATCCTCCAACAGGATTTCCAGGTATCTGAGAGGAGTGGTTGAGGATACGTACGGCAATCCATCGCTTGGTCTGGTCATGTGCAAAGCATTGAACCTGGTTTTTCTTTCCAAATGAATCCTTGGTACTACTATCCTGCTTCTTCCTCCGGGCTTTCGGAACATTGCCGTGCTGCAGCCAATGAATACTAAAGCGTTCGTCAGTGGCGTCTTCAGGCAAGGCGAAGTCGCAGGCACTGCAGATGCGCCCATCAACGGGAGGGCGAATGTTTTTGATGGGTCCCGACTGATTTGGTAGGGGTCGGAGATCTCGAAGTTCGCCAATCGTCGCTACAATGTTTGGGTAGCGTGCCATGATACCTTGCATGAACTCGCGTTGCCGGTCGTTGGGGGCGCATGCACCTTTTTTTATTTTTATTTTGCAGAAATCGATCCCGTGTTGCCACCGTGTGCTGGACTCACCCAGGGATTTTGGCGAAAAGCAGTGGGACATGAGATTTTCCAAGGGAACGGCGATTCCACATGTAAGCCCTTTCCTCATGGACTTGCAGACGATCACTTCATAGTCTGGCATATACCCACAGCCGACGGTGTCTAGAAAGCTGTCGTATTCTAACTTATTGAGGGCCAAGGGTAAATCAGCATCGTCCTCCAAGGTCAGGGACTGAGTATTCATGACCATCCTACACCAACTAAACATCAGGTTCAGGCACAGAAAAGACTACGTCGAGATCACGTACTTGCCACTCGTCCCAGACCATACCCTGGTCCTCCCAAGCGTGGAAAGTAAGTCAATCCCAAAAATCTTCAGCTTGTTATCAGAAGCTGGAGCTATGGACGCCACTTCTGGAAATTGAAATGGGGGATGCGACGGCGGCTTGTCTTTTTTGGTGTCGGCTGGAACGGGAGTAACCTTGCTAGCCTGGGAACGGGTAAGGACCGGCGTTCGGGGCACTAGCAGTTCTGAAGACGATGCAACCGTAGGTACGGCAGGAATCGGAAAGGAAGCTCCAATGGCAGTATGATCCCCCCCTCTAATCTCAGGAGGCTGGCCCGACGGGGTGCCTATGGCCTTTTCTGATTCCATGTCCTCTAGCAGACCCCTGACATCGTCGTCACGTTCAGCATGCTCTTCGATGAGCTGGAATATGCCAGTATCTTCCTCTTCCTCGTCCACTATCAACTCATCCAGATCTTGAGAACCAGAGTCCAGCTCTTTGAGGCCCACATGACCGACAGAAGCGAGGGCATCTGCATCTTTTAATTAAACACTGCTACCCGGACGCGATCCACTGCTTACCGCTGCCACCAGCTTTGAAATGAGCTTCGTTTATCACCCTTTCCAGGGCAGCTTGAACGGCGGGATCAAAACCAGTCTTTGCATCGTTTACCCTGAGATGTAAGTCAGCCTCAAGCGAATAGCTAGCGCAGAAAGTCCCCTACATGATCACTTTGGGGTCATTGATATCGCGCGCTGCTATCACGCTGCAAATTGTGTACGGCGTGTCTTCCCACATAGAGTGAGCCATATGAAGCATCTTCATGGTCATGCTGTTGGATGTGACCAGAGCGTTCAACAACAGTAGATACAATCTAGGCTTCGCTTACCTCGGAATCACTGTGCCAGCCATTTGTCTGAGGAGAGCTTGGAAGTGGTCTGTCACGGTGCACCCGAATACAGTCGTTCGCGTTGAAAAAATTCACCCTTTTATTCGGACACAACGTTGCTACCCCACCGTCTGATCAACGTCTAGACTCTAGACCCTTCATTTAGAAGGGTGCAGTGTTCTGTTGGAACAGCGTCAAACATTGTTATTAATTAAGGCTTCCCGCTGATCGGTGTCAATTAGAAGTTCAAAGTCGTACGATGAACATTATTTTAGCTAACGACGTAAGTAAGTACTTGTGAAAGGTAAATAAAAGTCCATGGTGTATATTGCATGGCCATTTAACAGTGGAATGAATGATGACGATGATCGAAAAGAAAGAAAACAGTGGTGGAGGGGAAGCGGGTTGATATAGGGATGAGCTTTGTTATTCAGACTCCGCCGGATTTGTCCGCAAACCATCATTGTCACGTGAACACTTTGTAGGTGTTCCCTACATGGCAGCTTCGTCATGGGCCATGGCAAGGGGTCGCCCCTTGCCAACCCCTTGCCATGACCAACTTTTCACTTTTCCTATGTTGCTTACACATTCGAACCACGTGACTGTTCAGTTGTCCTTATGCCATCACTACTAATACACCAATCTACCAGAGTACGACTTCTTGTGGAACAATTACGGTTTCATTTTGCACATTGTCCTTACATACTTGTCTCATCGAATTATCATGCAACCCGAAGCCCCTCATACACCACCATCACAGAATTCCCGAATGTTATCGCCAGATACAGTTCCATTCATTCGTCATACCTCAGGAGCTGATTATCGCACGGGGGATCTGAAACTAGGCCGCACCGCTGTTCTCACTGATTTGGGAAGGTATCTGCGGGTTCCATTCGATTGCCTAGTGAGATGCGTTGGCGCCATGCCCTCTCAGCAAGATCTGCAGCAGATACGCAATAACTTGACAAAGAGCAAGATTCTCACCGACGACGAGAGTGGCTTGCAATGGACGGACTTTACCCCACCTGCCACATCAAAAGGATCCGAAGAGAATGTGTTTGAGCCCCTCGGCCACATCATCGCTGAAATTATGCCCAAAGTCCCGAATCGTGGAGTGTCCTATATAGCGAACCCAAACGTATCACCCCTCTCGCAGCGCAACAATACTTCCAGGCCTGACGGATACCTTGTACTTAACAGCAAAAAAACCCAGCCCAAGATACATTGGTTCGATATTGCTGTTCCATTCGAGTTCAAGAAGGCACAGGATAGAGAGTCTCTCCGAGATGTAAGTTGTTACATATATTGTTGGCATCCGCTCACAAAGCCTGCTCTAGGACGAACAGAAGATAATCTGGAGCCTTCACAGTATCATGCGCGAGGATCTTCGTCGTCGTTTTGCGTTTGGTATCACAATGGAGGACACGCAATTGAGACTGTGGCTCAGCAGTCGTGCGTTCCTTGCGGTTACGGAACCCATCAACTTCTTCGAGGTACGCAAACACATCACGCTGTGTGTCAGGGTCCTAACAGGCATAGTACATCTAGAACATCGATGGTGTTATCTCGCTCTTTCACGCTCTTGGATCTGCGGCTGTGTCTTCTACTATGGAGGAGCTCGGATGGGACCCCACTGTCGAGCGGATCCGTGATGGGGAGGGTTTCCAATACAAGTTCACTATCGGGAACGAAGTGTTCACCACGACACGTGAACTTGCAACCTATGGCGCAGACTCTATGGTTGGGCGTGGAACTCGCGTGTACGAAGCTACGGACGCCGAGGGAAAGAAAGTTGCCGTCAAAGATTCATGGAGAGAAGCTGGACGTCAATCAGAGGGCGAGATCCTAGAAAACATCTTGGCTTCCTGTGCGAAGAAGCTGCAAGCGGAGGAGTTGGCGGATGCCAAGAGGCACTTCGTTGGAGTCCGGCTCTGGAAGGATGTGATAATCAACAATACCCCAGATGAGACGCTGAACCCGAAGTTCGTAGAAGAGCATAATTATACCTGGGTGTCCATCGACCTCAATCCCATCGTCTCCGCGACACCACATTTACCTAGCACAGGCGACGTACCCCACTCTGGTCAGCTGTCTACCTTTTTCCCCACACAGTTGGGCATTACTCAGCGAAAAGACGATGGCATCCCACGCAGAGTCCATAATCGCACTGTCTTCCATGATGTAGGAGTAGCTCTCAAGGATGTCACTTCTTTGGCCGACAATCTGAATTGCTTGTCCGGCGCACTTTTGGGTGAGCAAACCATTGTCAATCTCCTTTCCTCAGTCGCTCATTCAACTTAGCCTTGCATTATATGCACAAAGCAGGCTGGGTCCATCGCGATTTCAGCGTCGGGAACGCTATTTGGGTCGGGGGCGTGGGGAAGTTGGGTGACTTCGAGTATGCGAAAGAGATAGATGCAATCACTTCTAATGATATTCGAACGGTAAGATTTTTTGATGATCTCTTTCGCTGTTAACTCGTTGACAGGGAACATTGCATTTCATGGCGCTGGAAGTAGAATCCAGGCAGTACCTTTTCTTCCCAGATCCCGACACCTTCACATCTGAAACACCACGCGACCCTCCATTTCGCATGAATTTCCTGCACGACATCGAATCCGTATGGTGGGCTTTTACCTGGATCTTCTTCTATCACACGGACACAGAAACAGCGAACGCCGGTCATTCCTTTGATACTCAATGGGAGCATTTCCAGTTGGCCTTCCCTGGTACGCTCAACCACGCATTACGCCATCTATTCTTCACCAAGCTTGGAAAACTCCATACGAGGTGCCAAACCGTCCTTTCAAAGACGTGCTATGATGTTTGCCGGCAAATCCCTGATTTCGCCTTAGCTCTCCTAGCTGGCTATAAAGAGGCGGAGGCGAATTATCCCTCGCTAGCGCTTGACGACACTCTTCTGGGACGTATACACGGAAGAGCTGCAGAAATTCTCCGCGATGCGGGAGGACGTGCTGGAGATATAGAACTTTGTCCACTCCCCAACTTCCGGAAGCAGAAGAGGCCCAGCCCGGGAGATGAGACATCGCCTCCGTCAAAAATCCAAGGGAAGAAGCCGCGACAAGATTGATTTTCTATTGTTTGTATGAGAAAGAACCAGGAGATGGTAGCTTGGCGTCTCGTAGCTAATATCTCGTGGTTATGAATGATGTATTGTCCTATAGTTCTCGACAGGGTTCATCTGCCTTGGGAGTTGACGTCTATCATTGCACTCTTCAAATTGCCCATGCCGTGCAGATGTTTGTACTGGGACCACGCCTCATCCTTAGTGTTAGGTTTCCAAGAATTCCATCTTCCTTTGCACTTTGTAAGCTAAGAAACCCGGACTCAAGACTATCAAAGGAAGGGTCATCAGATACAGTCCTCCGACTCGCTCCTAATCAAAAACGAGTCCACCGTCTTCTCCTTCATTACCCAACTCCCTTTCCCTTTTGTTGAATGGATGATGCATTGGCTCACTCTCGCAGATTTTCCCAGAGAAGTTTTACCAACTTATCAGCTCTTGAGAAGCAAGCCAAAACGTCGGTCCCAAAGTGAGAGCACACCCATAGAAGTAACCACGGGAATCCACGTGCGTTTGCGGTCCAGACACATGCAAGTGATAGGTCCAAAATGACGCGGGTTTTGTATGTCGCAAAACTCGCATGGTTCGTAAGTCCAGGATGGTGATGACAGAGTGTGTTGTCGCGAAGACAAAATTTGAGGCGACATCTGATAAAACCTGAGTTCACCAAGCAGACTGGAGTCAAACAAAATCTTACCTGAATTGTAGTGAATCATGCAGCTAATATATTCGCCGGGCGAGTCCACTCGATATTCTCGGATGGTTTGAAGCTTTCCATACTTCGGCAGAGCCACTTTGGTTGGCGTGCAAGCTTCCGTCTTCTGCAGCACTAGCAAAACGATGGACGCCTTCCAACACGCATACAATCTTGACACGAAGAAATATATAGAAAATGTCAGCGACAATGAACAATACTAGAACTAGAAACATTCTATCCCTTGATGTGGGGCAGATGCGGATGGAGAACTGTTTGATGAAGTGTTCTGTAGCACGGCGGAGGCGGTCTTCTACTTCAGCAGCAGCGAGGAATGCTAATGCAGAGACATTATTAGATAAACATAAGAAACGAAGGACGCTGACCGAGTTTGATATTCATAGATGTGGCGAATGTGAAGGGCCAGGACCTTATGCAGCGGCCGCAGCCTCACGATACTGTCCTTCTCCGCCCATGTTGTCGTACCACTCTTTCCCAGATATCGTTTGGGCAATGTATCCCGCCCTGATGACAAAGTCACCAAAATGCTCGCCCTCGAGTCGCTCGAGCGCATATCGCTTGATTATAGGTTTAAGAATGGCGCGAATCTCAGGATCCGATACTGTTTCCCGGTGAATCTTGTTCAGGCGCTGGCCGTAGTATCCACCACCAAGAAGCATGGAATAAGATCCAGGTGCTTTGCCTACAAAGGCAACCTCTGTGGAGATGTTGAGCGAAGATTTAGAGAGGAAGCGGGATTGGCTTACCCGCGACATACGGTCGTGCACAGCCGTTGGGGAAACCAGTCATCCGCACGACAATGGAATCGTTGCGAAGCCCATTCTCCTCAGATATTTTCTCAACCTTGTCAATGAGTACTGGTAGATACTAGAAATCGATGCGATTAAATTCTATCAGAAGTTCTATGAAGTCACTACTCACGTGCTCAGACTCGGCCATTGCGAGACCTGAATGCATTCTCATGTCAGAACAAATAGTCATCTATGCGAATCTACTTACCACACGTTGGGAAGGCCACACAAGCCGACGATGACAACCGCAAAACAGCATGGTTCAAATTATCCAACTTGTACTTGGCGAGTATTCTTTTGATCTCGGGTACATCTTCCGTTGAGATTTCGGAGATCATGATATGCTGGTTTGCGGTCAGACGGAATGTACCCTTGTATATCATGGCAATCTTGCGAAGACCAGTTTTAAAATCGCGTTCGGGCTCATCCTGAATGCATCCATTTTCGATAAAGAGCATTACATGAACCCTGAGAATTGGAGACCAGCCGCGAGATGAATGACTTCGTCGGGCGTCTCTTTATCCCCGACGGCGGTATGTCACGCCGACAAAAACGCGAACTCGCCATGCGGAATATCTCTCTCCATAATATCGAGCAGCGTCAGATGTTCATCCCTTATCACAAAATGCGAATCGTAAGGCTGCGTAGGGTTCTGCTTGTTGTGACAAGCAAGATGCACCCAAGTGTTCTCTTGCAAAGCTTGAATTGCACCTGTGCGTGTGGCTGCATCGCCAGAAATAGTACTACGGTTGGCTGTCGCAGGGACGAGGCTATGGACAAGCTCGAGCTCGCTGTCGACAGCCAACAGCGCTATGCCTTTCCCTGCGCCCGGTTGACCCTGTCCAATTGCCACGAAGGAAGGAGTGACGCGCCGTTTGTGACCTGTCTAGACCTAACCAGAGCCGAAAGTGTGGGCGTGTAAGAACAGACGTAGAGATCCTCCAGGCATGGCTCTTTAGAGTGATCTGCCTTTGTCAGGAATGGGTTGGCTACATGGAGGGGAATGAAAGTGAAAGCTGCAGTTGGACACAGCCAGAGTCGAGAACGGTGCTTTAGCTTAAGGACGTTCTCGAGTACGTTGACGATGGGTAGCATGATCTCGTCCCATACTATCCGTAAGAGTACTATTAGATCTGTTCTCGTCTCAGCTGGGTTCATCCGAGACGCGTGTCGTAATGCCCTGGTGAAGCGATCCCAAGTTGAGAATTGCCAGATCAGCGAGAGCGATAGACGGCAAAGGAACATGATGGGGTTCTCCTAACATCGGGACGATGATGGCACTGCACGAGTATCGACTGGCAATGAGGATAATGACTGGGCCATGACGCGCTGCCGCTTGCAGGTCCTCATACGAAGGTGGGAGCAAGAATCGCAAAAATGTTTGTAGTTTGCGTATCTCAGCCACTGCAGCTTCCCATTGCCTCGTAAGTCTCCTATACCGTGTTGCTGCCAGGTCAGCAGCAGCTCTGTCGGTGATGGTTGCAGAGCTCTGGGCCGCATCGGAAACGCGCTTGCTCAGCTCCAAATAGTTGTGCGCCAGTTTCGGATTGGCTGTCTCAAGCTCTTCGACTGGAGTCTTCAGTCGAGAGTCCAATGACCATTGCTGGCCGCTTGCAGCCTCGCGCCGTGAGATGATCGACGATCGCGTCATCACGTGGCTGTTGAAAAGCTCAAAACACGTTTGGTATGCTTCGAGATCAGATTCGTGTTGATAGACTTGTGCTTGGCGAGTCCATTTAATAGCCACTGTGATACGTTCAGGAAATCCTTGAGTAGGATGTCCTGATGCGAGTCTGAAGTTCTCTATAGCAAGTGACAAATCAAGAAGGTTGCGTTGCACTCGGAAACGAGACAAATAGGCCACCTCCAGCTAGAATTCCTGTCCGGGTGCAGTGAGGGTAGAGACGCCAGTGCTTTTTGATTGAGAGTAATGGCCTCCTCAACATCTTCATTCTTCTGAGTTTGTGTAAAACGAGAGCAGAGCACTGAGCTCAAATTTTGAAGAATTCTATGGCGCTCTGGATGGTCAAGCCGCGTCATCCGAAGGGATTCGCGATACCGATCAATGGCCTCGTTGAGATCCTCGCTGACATTCGATTTGTCATATCTGCTATTCAGCGCGACGGCGAGATTGAGAAGTCCATGCTCAATGTAGGTTCACATGCAAGTACGTGCTATTAACGATGTCAGTCTCCATGACTGGAAATTGTGCAATGACCTACTAATGTAATACCGAGCTTAGCCATCCTGTTGACAAGACGTATAGGGTCATTCTCTGTTTCAGAGTCAGATGTTAAGATCATTTGGGTGAAAACAAGTCACATACGAAGTGGACATCCACCAGGGAACCCATCTTCGTCCTCTCCGATACCATGAGGCGGCGAGTCAGTAATAAGAATAGCAACCTTCGTGGCTTCATCCCTCCACCCCGCTTTCACGACGGCAGCAAACGCATCACACTGAGCTTCAGGTCCATCTCCACCACAATCCGCCTGTAAATTCGCCAGATTCGCCTTGACAGCCGAAACGTCAGAGTCGAAAGGGTATTGGCGGGTGATGTATGTGGAATCTTGCGGGGGGTGGTCGCGGAATGCGATGAGCCCGAATCTTAAATCGCCAGCTGTCCATTTACCAGTCCCGACGAGGTTTTTGCACAGTGTTTGGAGGGTGTCTCGTACTTTGTTGATGTAGACTTGCATGCCGCCCGTTGCGTCGAGGACGAAAACGATGTCTCTGCGAATGGCTTGTTGAGGATCAGTCATTCCTGATGGTAGGACTGTATCTTACAGCTTGGATGTTGTGGTAATGGTCGCGCTAGCCCAGCTTTTCAAGGTCGAGACAGAAGGAACGAAAAAGTATTCTCCTCCCCTCGAAGTAACGAAGAAGGGGTTTGGTTCGCCGGGTGGTGGAGCCGCACCCTTGGGGGTAACATTGGCGAATCCGGATACCTCGAACGTTGCACCATCCTTACCAGTGAGTTGGAGGTTGACTCTATCCCCGGATTTTACCGAGGGAGATGTGCCTTGGATCTGAGCAGGCGTATACACAGGAGGACTACCGAGCACAGGATCCTGACCTAATTGAGATCGGAATGAATGCGTCAGAGTGACGTACAAACCAAGAACTTCGTTATATTAGTTACCCTTCTTCTGTGGCACCAGGGATGTTATGGGCCAGTAATCATTACCTGCGTAACCAAGTGTCTGACGAACGAATCCTGAGTCCAAGCTAGACATATAGCAATTGAACAGAAGCCCGCGAGGTGATTCGGGCTTTCCATTTGCTACGTCGCGTCGTTCCTGATCAGTTACCTGAGAGTACGAATCAAGAGGAATAATGAAGCACAAAGCCTACGGGTCGGCTCACCTCACCGCCATACGGAAGCCCTCCACGTACGATCGAACCCGATTCAAGGAATTTGACATCGATATAAGGATGCAAATTTCGCGGCGCGGTCTTGCGTGTGTGCGCAGTGAATGGGCAGTAGTAATCACTAGGTTCGAATCGTGATATATTCGGGTTATCACTAACGACGTAGTCGAAGTCGTTTCTGCGGTCTGGGTCGTGTGCCATGGCTTTATCATCGCGGAAGGGGCATTTAGCAAGGGGTGCGCCCTGTCACAAGCATGTGTTCAATAAGTATGCACCAGTAAATTGTGTCGCCGAATCGCACCGATTTCCATCTCCCGATAAGTCGTGCCGCAAAAAGGCCTTCAGCTTCCCCTTTGTCAAGCGAAGGAATTATATTGCCTCCAGGAATGAATTCGCGCCAACGAGGTCCATTCTTCTCCACGTATTGCTCGAAAAGGATGACGGACTGCTCGAGCTTCCGGAACACCAACATCGTCCCGTCCTTGGTCCAAGCGGGACGTTTCACCTTGGCAGTCAGATCATCTCGTACAGGGTCACCTGGATACCCCATGATAATCACCCCAGGATCAACCTGGATCTGGCCAGGGCGCGGTACAACAACGCCCCTGACAGGATGTTGAAGACTTTAAAAACGCGATGTCCAGGGAATGCTCACCGTAAACAAGGTTGGGAAACCCCATCCTTAAAGCCGAAATGTTCATGCCCTTTGAAAGGTCGTGGCCGAGTCCTCCCTTCCACTGGCTTGCCACCAGCAACCGTTATCGACGAGCCAAACAGGCTTATGACATCGTTTGAAGCTTTAGTGCAAGTCTCAGGGCCTTCGTGGAACGTGCGTCAAGATCAGTTCCTTTGAAATAACAGGTACTCACTACTTGCAGCGACAGTGATAACGCCATGCAGAGCTCCAGTATCGTCGTGCACCGATCCGTTCACTGGGTCAGGATTCGTCTTGACAAATATAGGGTCCCAATCTCTTTCGTCACCAAGGAACTGCTTGTCGTCACTCATGCAGTGTTTATCGAAGCGAGCGTCTCCCGTGTCCTCGTTCACGCCAAGATAATACATGCCAGCACGGCTGAATGCGATCTGGTATTGCGAGATGTTGACTATGGGGGCATTGCTTGGATCGGCGGCGTTTGCCTTTACAACAGCGATAGAGGTAATGTGATCTTTCACGTCTTCTGCAGTCGTTGGCTTGAAGGACTGCAGAGCGGTTCTGAACGATGTTGTGTTGTTGATCCTGAAAAATACAAAATTCTTGGCTTTCTGTTAGAATACATTAGCGGATATTTGTGGATGCTTGAAAGACGAGCTGATTAAACTGGTTATTTACTTTAGGGAAGAGAAAGATCACGTCGCCTTGAACATTATTCAAGTCAGGAAGGTCAGTAGTCGGTACAGATTGGCGTGTAGCCAAAAAATTGCCAGTCACTACAGCGCGGCGCGTGGTAGAAACAGGGGGCGAAACCAAAGGTAAGAGTGAGCGACTTCCTAAATGTTTGTAAAGGTCAAGAGAATACTGGTGATTATCCATTTGATCCAACGATTTGGATGCGAGGGTCGTAAGGATAATATTTGCTGAGGAAGGTTAAATATTAGTGAGAGAGTGTGTGTGTGTTATCGCTGATGCCAGAAGAGGGCACCGGGTAACGGTTTCTTGGAAGTCCGAGAGATCAAGAACTATTGGTGACACGTTGTGTGAAAGTCCCGCCGGGTGAATGAATGTACAATTCAGTGATGAGCAATCTAAACTGTTTCAGGGCATCGATGATGGCTGTCGTAAGTAGGAATGGAAGATACATCTAAAGAAGATAGCCTACATGTTGCGCATTGAAGCGTTGATGCCAGGCACCATACGAGAATCGAATTAGAGGGTACAATGAGACTGGGGAAGGTCAATCATAGACATCGAACAAAACATCTACAACTCACATCAAAGCCAGTGTCGACCACCTTCCTGCTGCATCGTCGAAGGTAAACCATGGGCACCAGAAACTACTGTGACCACGATGGTAAGATAAGAGATCTGTGCGAACAGATCCGCCATGCATGGTATGTCGCAAGGAGATGGTACTGGGTCATGTGTCAGGCCTCAGGAGTCAGGACGGCCGGGTATCTCAGTAACCAAAGTTGACTCTGAGCACGAGTAATTACTGTAAAGACCATTTTCGGTGCAAGGCATCAATCGCTGATCGAATCGGTTAACACTTAGTTAACGCTGTCACAGTGCTGTAGGTAACCTTGTCGCCATATAGCTCGGAAATTCCATGGTGCCATGTCTTCCAGAACTCGTGTTTACGGCGACCTTGACATTGAGGGTAGAAATCAACAGAAATGGCTATACAGAGCTGTACAGTCAGCTGACCTTCATCAAGCTGACGCTCATGGCCGATTCTGGAACTGCCACCACTTGGCAGGTCCTCAGCGTCAAGATTCAATCTCTATCGATTGTAGTCAATGCCTTACAATCGATGAGCAAAGACCTTTTTAAACAGTGAGTAGAGTCAGACATGTCAATTTCATGCGCAGTCTTACTGTTGAAACTTATGCTTGAATTCTAGTAGGTGGTATTTATGAAAAAACACATCGTCAAGAACAATCAGTTCATGAACCGAAATAGTCGTGCATTACATAGGCCTCTCCGTGATTGGAATACACTCCAGCCTCTCGCTTATAATACAGGGTGCACCATGACTCAAAGTCGGACAATACATCCACTTTTTCGATGCCAAACTCTGCAGACTCGTTTTCTCCCCCTTCGCTGGGATATGATACCTACGCTCATTATGGCCGTAACTTGATACAGGCCTTTGATGACAAGCTCGAGCCCAAGGACCACGACACCGTCCCCCCGCCGCCTACCATACCAATTCAGTTGATGGCTTCAATGACTCGTCGGAGCGTCACCGGTACCAGCTCTATAGATCTGGTTGGAATCCCAGATGCAGGTCAGTACTCTCCTATTTGGATCGTCATTCTACTTATAGCTGTTCTAGTGAATTATCAGACGGCAGCCGATATCAACTCCACCAATCCAGTTGGAATCCTAGGCGCAGGTCAGTTCTCCTTCGTTTAGATCGTCGTTTTACTGATTCAGATCAAATGTATTGACAGGAGCGAGTGGGCTGTACACAGTCTTGATCCTCCAAGACCTCGGTATTCCATACTGCATCATCGAGGCTCAAGGAAAAGTCGGAGGAAGACTTTTCACGTTCAAATTTCAAGATGAAACTGGGTCGCCTTACAATTACTTCGATATCGGCGCGATGCGATTCCCGAAGATCAGTTCGATGCAACGAGTCTTCAGCCTCTTTGACTACCCTCCTCTTAACAAGGACGGCATCTCTCTCAAGGAAAAGGTCAAGCCGTTCTATTTCGTGGGCGGCGGGAACAACAACACGCTATACTCTTACAACGGCGTCACTGTGCGGCAGAACGCGATGCCCAAAGTTGATCCTTTCAAAGCTGATCAGGTGATCCAAGACGTCAGCGATTCAAACCCATACATCGCCGTAGGTGTGAAGGCAATCATGGACGATGTCATCGGTCCCTTTGCCACACGTCTACTCGATGATCTGAAGACTGGGGGGTCGGAAGGTTGGGAATATATGAAGAGCTTCGACCAGTATTCGACTCGCGCGTATATGCAGCTCAAGTATATACCGAGCCCAAGTCTTGGTTTACCCAAAAAGTCTCTCTCAACAGATGTCGTCAACTGGTGTGAGACTTTTGACAAGTCCACCGGCTGGTACGATCGCGCGCTCACTGAGACTGTTTTGGAGGCTGTTGCTTTTGGTTGGCATCCTGGACCTAACGCGCCTCCCACGCAATGGTTTTGCATCGAGTACGTACGCACCCTCATGCAAAGCAGGAGATGACTGATGTTAGTGCTATTCGCAGTGGGGGCGCCCACGAGATTGCGTCTTGCATGGAGAAATACATTCGAAAGAATGACAAAAACGCCATCAAGTTCAACTCCAGAGTGACAGCTATCGGAGTCAACAAGGGTAACACTGGGATGGACGTTGTCACAGACAACAGAGATCATCACGCATTCTCGCACGTCATCTCTACTATCCCCTTACCCGTTCTCCGCACCATCGACCTCAGTAACGCTGGTCTCTCCCCGATGCAGTCGAATGCTCTGCGCACGCTGAACTATGGGCCTTCCGTCAAGATCGGGATGCAATTCAGAACTGCGTGGTGGACGACTGGGAACGATTTGAACGGGAATCCTCTGAATATCGTTGGAGGACAGACGTACACAGACAGGCCTTTGCGCACTGTCGTTTACCCTTCGTTTGGAAGCGTTCAAGCTGGAACGACGACCACGCTTATTGCCAGCTATTGCTGGACAGAGGATGCTACCAGGTTGGGCGCATTGATAGGCAAAGACGACGCAACGCTGGTAGATCTTGTGTTGAGGGAGCTGGCGGACCTGCACAATGTTGATGCAAACGACCTGCATGACCAGCTGATTGAGTGCAAGGGATGGAGTTGGTCCCGCGATCCTTACACGATGGGTTAGTATCATTCTTTTAACATTCCCTATCGTCTCACTGATATTCTTTCTCAAGGTGCCTTTGCGTTCTTCGGCCCCGGAAAGTTCAGAAATCTCTACACGAGCCTCAATAATCCCGCTGCAGGGGGCTATCTCCATTTCGGTGGTGAAGCCATCAGCATGCGTCATGCCTGGGTGGAGGGCGCATTAGACAACGCATGGCGAGCCGTGCACAAAATGCTCGTATTCCCCGCTTTCCAGTCATACCGCGAAAAATTCTTTGCGAATTGGGGAGTTAACCCCGAGTGGGTTAAACAGGGTGCATTGAAAGCGCCTACCAACCGTCGGGGTGGGAAACCGGAGATGCCGCAAAAACCGAGCTGGCAGGATGATCTTGCCTGGGAGCATATCATGTATTGTCCGAACGTCACTCCAAGTCGGTCACACACAGCTGATTTACGTCCACTGGCAGCCTCGCAGTTCTATTACTACGTTACTTGCAGTGGAACTGCCTCATCCCATGCACCGGTCTCCTTGCTTGAAGTTGCACCAGCTAGAATGGCACAAAGTTTACAATCCAAGGCTCTGGCCCGGGGCCACCTTCAACGACGTCTCTCTCGAGTCTCGACCCTACATATCATCCTCGATGCTTCATTGTTAGCCTATGACACGCACAGCGGCCAATAATCCAGTGCTATAAACTGATGGGAATGGTGTGGCTGAATGATTAGCGCTTCAAGTCATCGTGTTGGCTATATATGCTTCGAAAGATGAGAACACCGCCCATTCCCTTCTCACACTACTTCTCAGTGCACCCCACCGTTTCTCTCACAACGATCCAAATATAAAACCACTTGCAATGAGTGAAGATCATAGGCGGGGGAGTCCTCCAGGAGCCTCTAGATCCAGCCAGGCAAATGTTGCTGAAAGCTCGGTACGTGGTCTCAAGATATATATCGCTGCCCTTATTCATTCTTTGTCCAGTACCGACCTCATGGAGGGGTCCATCAGTCTCTGCGAAAGCTGAAGGATGGGTTAACCGTAAAACTTCCCGTGTGTAGATGTGATGCTAATTATCTTGAATGCGACTGAGATTGTGCAGATACGCTTAAAGCGAACAAGCAATCACACCAATGCGGTGCAGACTGCCGAGGCAAGTGCTCAAACTTCCTAACTTAAAGTTTCGGGTTTCTTACAAGCATCCAGGACACGCTGCATTTCCATACTTCCAACGACAACCAACATCCCATCACATCTGAGATTCCCAGCAATTCCATGAATCAAGGACTGTCCGGAGAGTCCGCCTCGCAGGTATTTTAGTCCAGTATTTTTACCTTCTCTATTTAATTTCGGCGATCCCATAGGTTCAGGTTGCCTCTTCCGATGGAGAAGGTCCTGATCCCCAATTAATTCACGCTGAACTTCGGGGTGCCTGCGATAGCAGGCAAAGCATGGGATTACTCGGGAAACATGCGACTTCTGTGACATCCACTGCCAATAATGCTCCAGCAGGTCTTGCTGCCTCAGATGATTTCCAGACCTCATACCTCCAACCCCTGAAAATTTTCGACACTGCCATTGAGAAAATCACAAATGTATGGGCTGCTCTCCTTAGTTGGTAGCGAACTAATCGAGTTATAGGTGCATCCATATGCAAAGATGGCGTTAGGCGTGCTTTCTGCTGCGGCCAAAGTACGTTTCATGTTACCCAGAGACCTGCCTCCCACTCAGAAGTCCCTTGTAGATCATTCTTGCTCAAGCAGAGCGCGATCAATCAGTACATCGACTTCTCCAGAAATTAGTTGAAGTTTATGGCTTCATTACCCGAGACGATAATCTTGCCAAGGTTGAATCGATGGGAGATGTCATCAGAAAGATCGCTCAGCAGACTCTCGAATGTGCCCGTTTCATCAGGGAATACTCGGAGACGAAGAGCTTCTGTGAGTCATTGGACTATTGCATTCGCACCTGAATCTGGCACTTACTATGATCACAGGGAAGAGAGTCGGCAAAAATGTTGTTGCGGAAACGGATGATATCATCGCACGGTACAGCAACGTCTTGGATGAGCTCATGCAGCAATTTCGGGATCAAGTTGATCGGGACGTAGCTATCTTTGTCCAGTTTGCGGGTAAGGATTCATATGCACCTGCGATTTTATGTACACTCATGCCTTTTAAGGTGAAACACTCGATCTAGGCGGCATGGTCTATGCAGGGGGCGCGGGAGTAGATACCACGAAGCAATGTCTGTCAGGTACTCGCACGGCTATCCTCTCCCAAATCACCCAGTGGATCAACAGCAGTGGGGATTCTGTTCCACGTGTAATGTGGCTATCTGGCCCTGCAGGCAAGGGTAAATCAGCTATCGCCCACACTATTGCCAACTGGTTCAGCGAAACGGGAGGCCTTGGTTCATGTTTTTGTTTCGATCGGCACAGAGAAGCAGACCGTCGCCATGAAAAGATTTTCTCGACCATTGCGCGCGACCTTGCTGATTGTGATCCGGGGATGAAACGAGCGTTAGCGAATGTAGTCAAGGATGCAAACTCGCTCAAGAATACGACAGATATCATCCAGCAGTGGCGCAAGCTTCTCATGGAACCGCTAAAGAAGTTCTCTGCATCAAGTGTAGGGCCTGTCTTGATTGTGATCGAAGCACTGGATGAGAGTGGTGGGGTGGAGATGTGGCGTAACCTCCTCCGCATACTTGCCAGTAGACTAAATGACAAACGACTCCCCCAAATTACCGAACTCCCTTCCAACTATAGGATTCTCATCACCTCTCGCCCGCTTGCCGATATTGAAAAGGGGTTTGAAGGTGCTGATCATATTTTACGGTTGTCTATGGACGATATACCACCAGAAGTCGTGGGGCGCGACATTCACGCCTTCGTATCTGGGGAGTTGAAAGAGCTATCAGAATTTCGGGACACACATCTTGCAACGCTCGCTGCAAAAGCCGATGGACTCTTCGAGTGGGCGCGTCTTGCGTGCGGATACATCAAAGATACCCCTCCGGGTATACGCCACATGCCTTGTTTCAATGCTCTCGTGGAACGCAGTGCCGGAAAGCAGAAAAACCTGTTGCACGATATGTATCTGGTCATCCTGAAAGAAATTATGAAAAGGGATCAATATGATGATGACGAGTACGAAGAAGCACTGGCAGGGTTTCGTTCCGTGATGGGACAGATACTTGGCACAGTTGAACCACTCCCTTTCGCTTCCCTCAATACCATGCGAGGGTGCTTCCCGGACCGAAGCAAGTATGACAACATGGACATCATTAAACGCATGGGATCCCTCCTCAGCGGCACCACCAACTTATGTACTCCCATCCGACCCCTCCACGCATCCTTCCACGACTTCCTGACAGACAAATCATCTAGTGGAGACTTTTTCGTCGAGGTGTCCAACGTACAACGTGACCTTGCATTTGCATCACTACGAGTGATGGAAGATGGCCTTCGCTTCAATATTTGTGATTTGAAGTCGTCGTACCTGCCTAATTCCCAAGATACAGGGCTTCCTCAACGAGTCAAAACATCTATTCCCCCATATTTATCATATTCCTGTAGACACTGGGCTACACACGTATCAGCATCGACCTTCGACTCGGAGCTTGCCAACACAATAAAATCATTCTTCGACGACAACCGACTACTCTTCTGGATTGAAGCACTTGGCCTTCTGAAGGCAATCAGGGGCGCAATAATCGTGCTTCCACTTATTACTCAATGGTTGAAGGTGAGCACATGCCTACTGAGCAATGTCGGATGAATGGCTCATAACTAAAAACAGGGCCATTCTGGATACGACGATTTGCGGTCTACCATGATGGATGTGCAAATATTCATTCAAGTGTTTGGCGGCATGATTTTGCACAGCACGCCACACCTGTATCTATCAGCGCTCCCATTCTCGCCCATTAACTCCACCATGTCTACCAAATTTACGGCAGGGTTTCCGAATAACCTTCGTCTGGCATGCGGTCGTGGTTTGAGCTGGGCGGTTGTTCAGATCGTATGCACTGGACATACTGAATTAGTCCACTCAGTCGCATTCTCATCGGATGGTACTCGCATAGTGTCTGGTTCGGCGGATAAGACCTTGAGGATGTGGGATGCAGTAATGGGACAGCCATTGGGTGAGCCCTTGCAAGGGCACACTGGAGAGGTTTTCTCAGTCTCGTTCTCACCGGATGGTACTCGCATCGCGTCTGGTTCGGAGGATAAGACCGTGCGGGTGTGGAATGCAGCGACGGGACAGCCATTGGGTGAACCCTTGGAGGGGCACAACGGAGAGGTTTGGTCAGTCTTGTTCTCACCTGATGGTATTCGCATCGCGTCTGGTTCAGTGGATATGACTGTGCGGCTGTGGGATGTGGCGACGGGACAACCAGTGGGTGAGCCCTTGAAGGGGCACACTGAAGGGGTTTGCTCAGTCTCGTTCTCACCGGATGGTACTCGCATCGCGTCTGGTTCGGAGGATATGACTGTACGGCTGTGGGATGTGGCGACGGGACAACCATTGTGTGAGCCCTTGGAAGGGCACACTGCAGAGGGTTGGTCAGTCGCGTTCTCACCGGAAGGTACTCGCATCGTGTCTGGTTCGGAGGATAAGACTGTGCGGCTGTGGGATGCAGCGATGGGACAGCCATTGGACGAGCCCTTGGAGGGGCATACTGGAGAGGTTCACTCTGTCGCATTCTAATAATAGTCCCGTAGGAATATAACCACTCTGCATAGCTACAGCTCTCTGAAGTCCCTCATTAACCAAGAGATATTGGAGGAGGCGCTGATCTGCTAGATTCGCCTCACCTTAGAGGTGCGACACCCATCTATTATCACCTATAATTGGTGTGTTTACGTGGGAATCACAGGTGCTGTAAGATGCTGTAAGTGGCTGCGGCAGCTGTGCTAAATTTAGGGTTTTGCTGATGAATTGATAACTGTTCAGCATGCCAATGACTGCTAAATTATTTTTTTCCTTACAATCCGGTCAAATCTTGGGGATCCTCTCCAAGCAATCAATTGTATTGATGATTGCGATAACAAATGTTCTGTTACCTGTATGCAGCGTCAATCGCAGAAATTTATGTGACTACAATGCTCTTATTAGAGGAAGCCACCTGCAGTCTCTGCCTGAAGAATAGTAGTCGACATCCCAGACATGAGAGACGCATAATTGTAAGTGATGAACCTGTGCGAACATAGGGATATCCCGGTGTATCATCATTGACAAAATAATTTAATTTTGGATGTGATGCGAGGTGCCCTCATGACATTGTTTGAAGCATATGAATAGCATCTCGGTCAGTTCAGGCAAGTTTGTGACACATAGGAATCGAGGGCCCTGTGTTTCACCAGGCGAATAGGTTGTCAAACGTAAACTTCGCATTTTCTTGTTATGCAACCGAATATTAACAGCAGCAATTCAGAGCTAATTGAGAGAGTTATTGGCTTTCGCACCGTGCATATCGTTTCACAGGTTGTCGCACGATGAAAAAGCCTCGCGATAGTAGTAGTTGCCCACTTTTGCACTTGTTCTGGCAATCACGGACTCGCACCTTACCTTGTCGAGTTGAGTCCTATTTTTCATTCGCTGGACAATTCAAACAGGAGATGATTCATCGCACTAGCACAACTTGGTTGATTATTTCAAAAATGCATCGTTCCTGTATATAGTTATGAAACCCACCCCGCCATATTGTGGAAGATTATTACTATTGTTGTCAATACATAGTCTTTTATTTTATTCTAATATGTTCATCAGTTCACTGATGCACTGCGGGGAAAATAACATACCAACGTTGCACAGAAGCCCGAGTTCCTATAGAGTTAGTACTGAAAACATGGTCCGAGACGTCAATGATTGGACGCAGACCACACAACTTTGTGACATGAAATCATATTTGATGTCGTCCGGGTATACATGTATTTAATGATATTGATGATGTGCATATGTCCCTAAGTAAGTCTATATATTCTTGATGGGTTCAACCAGGCAGACGTCATCGACACTGACAGTGATACTGATGCTTGAGGTGGGAAGCAACCTCAAGTCGACAGTGCGATTCTTTGTATTGCACTTTGCGACGGTGCAGATCCCACCTCGATACTGACCGTGCGTGATGAAGCATTCCTGATTTTTCTTTCGGGGTTGGGCAGGAGTAAGAAATTCGACCGGGATGTGATAGTCGACACGCGCGCCGCCTGCAGTCTTGGCAGTACACCAGGCTGAGATGTGGCCTGGAGGTGAGAGGCCATTGGGCCCGCAGAAGGGATCTGGGCAATGACTATAGGCGAGCCGTTTGATCAATTTGCCGCCCTGGAATCCTGCAGATACGTTAAACAGCGCGTGATACGCGTGGAACTGTACAGCAAAGTCTTTGAGCCAGCACATTGGATCTTGTATAAATTAAAGTAAGCTTTAGTTATAGAAAGTGAGGGGAATACTTACCGCGTAGATTTGGCGCTGCTGGTTCAGCTGCGGGCTCGCTGTCACTGGGGTTCACGACCCAAGGATCCTCTGTCGAAGGTCCTGCGTTGTCGGTTTGTGTTGCGACCGCTGCAAGGGCCTCGGGCGTCCAAGAGGTCCAGCTGCTTGACGGGCCGGCTTCGACGGGTGCAATCCTCTCGGGAGGAGGTGTGATGCTACGAGGGGGAGGGGCGATGTGAGACTTTCTGCGCATCTCGCAGAAAGAGGCGAATTCCTGCCATTCCAACATTGCGCCATTGAGGCGACAGCCGTAACTGAGAGAAACGTGAATATTATGAGACGAAAAAAATGTTAAAGATACTTACGTGGTGGCTACATTGTAGCGCTTTGCACTCATGCGAGGCAGGCCATGCACCGCGACGACGCAATCATCTGGCGAGAGAGCGTAAAGCGTCGCCCGGAATCCTTTCTTCTCGCCTCCAATGATAAAAACCTCTTTGTTGATGAATTTTTTGAAATCATCGAGGTCAACGTTTCGTGTCTTCATGACGAAACGAATAGGAACTGTGACCTACTAACTGTTAAATACATTGATGAATTTAAAACGAAAAAAAACTTACCGAGTAGTGATCGCGTTCCGTCTCCAGCGTGAGTTGAGCCTTGATGAAATCAACTGCAGTGACAACTCCCTTGGTTCGAAACTCGGGACCGCGAGCAACGGTAACGAAATCTCCGGGTCTGACGTCGTACCCTCGTTCCTTCGTGAACTTGATGGTTGCGGGAAGGCGCGTACGTTCGACCATGACTGCTTGCACACGCAAGAAAGGAGTAGCAACGGCGCTATCGTCGCTCCTCTGCAGGTCCGTTTCGTCCTCAAACCAAACGAATTCCCCCGAAGCCCATTGCACGAGGCCGCATTTGCCGAGCAAGTCCCCTACGGTGACTGTAACATAGTCACCGATTTCGATGGACTTGGGCTCTTCGGGAGGGTCGACATATTGAGGGGCCGACATGTACGCCTGTAGAGTGCGATCCAGAGGGCGACGATCCAAGTAGTACTTGGAAACTTCGATCTGGGAAATTGTTGGTGAAAGTTAACAGGAAATAAAAACGACATACCTCTTGCTGCGTGCCAGACTGGCAAATGGTGTAGTTGTCCTCGTACTTCTGTACGAGGTGTCCTGCTACACCCTGATAGACACCGGCAATGACACGAACTTCGTCGCCGACGTTGAAGACCCGCTCCACGTCGACGAGGGCAGCTTCTGTCTGCTTTTTCGCGCCGTCCAGTTCGAACTCCAGAGTGACTGAACCGCCAAAGGCGTGATCGGTCGTGATCACGGTGCATAATTGGCCCGACAAATCTGGCGTGTGAAGGCGAACGGTATCACCAGCTCGCAAGGAGAGCTTGGAAAAGGCGACCTCGGCCTTGCGGGTAAAGGGGAGATCCCATCCGGCTTGGTGGTGAAGCCGGATATCGTTGGGATGGGGAATGTGCACCAGCTCGGTGGAGTATCGGTGGAAGGTTTTCTTTAGGAGCCCACAGTAGTACTCCTCGCCCTTGTATTTTTCGCCGACAATTTCTCC
The DNA here is from genome assembly GCA_016628085.1 of Suillus occidentalis. Taxonomy (NCBI): domain Eukaryota; kingdom Fungi; phylum Basidiomycota; class Agaricomycetes; order Boletales; family Suillaceae; genus Suillus; species Suillus occidentalis. The sequence continues at coordinate 51,417 of JABBWB010000170.1, read as the reverse complement.
ATTGCGGGTGACGTCCGTCGTCGATATGCCAGGTGGGAGGCGCGAGGGATCGAAAAGGGCGACAGACCCCTTGGGCATATCGTAAGGGAAATCCCTTGGAGGGATGAGCACCGTTACGAAGTTGTTGCTCTGTTCGGAGTCGAACAGGTAGCCAACGGCATCCCTGTACTTACCCCGCTTCACCCTGAGCCAGCATGGGTAGGGATACTGCAGGCTAAGGTTGTTGACTTCGGCGGCTTCATCGTCCTCGATGATATCCCAGTCCTTGATCGATAATTTATACGCGTCTGGGAGGGCGCTTTGGATGGTTCGTGGGCTGTCCGAGGTGACGTATAGGTGGGAGGCTATCCAGGGGGATACCACGATCGAAAAGCCTCGATTTTCCAGGTAATCGGCGAGAAATTGGCGGGCAGGAACTACAATACGTTGAGCTTTGTAAATACGTGGATAAAATCATCACTTACCGTTTACAGTGAATTTGTACATTCGGCTTTTTGGAATGAAGCCGGTCGTTCGACGGGGTGCGACCGACGAAACATGGTGAGCAGACGTACTGCCTCTGCTGTTTGCAGAGACCTCGATCCTTGCAATTGCTTCGGAGAGGTCATGTTTGCGAGCTGGCAGACGTGTCACCGTCGCAGCTTTATACTGGCGATGCTCAATGTCGCCATCTCCCTCCTCCGCGTCCAGTTCGTCCTCATCGTCGTCTTGCTCTGCCTCCAGATCTATAAATGGATTCTTAACCTAGATAGCATTAGTGACATATATAAGATAAGATCAAAGACTTACTTTGCGTGATCGCCGAGCGCCTGATTTCATAGCTGAGGTCGTAGCGACCGGTATGTGCTTGTGCAAGGCAGGTGCGTCTTGGATAATGGGCTGAGGGGGTTGGGGAAGGTGTGACGTGCTCGCCTGTGGGATGCCTTCTTCGTCCTCCACCACTATGACCTCCTCCTCATCGCCCTGTTCTGTAACGATCTCGGAAGGCTTATGCGTCAAATTATTATTTAGATATAGAATACAATATCGAACTTACTGGAGATGTGCCTTGACCGTCCGTTAAGTACTTCACTCGAACGACACGAAAGTTCGCCAACGATAGCTCGTCGTCGTCGTCGCCCGAAAATAGTGCAGTGGTTGCCTCTGACCAGTCGTCTGCGATAAAATCATCGCCTAGATAATTCTTCACCTTGGTGACTATATCACCGTAGCTCGCGACTTTGAGGGTCAAGAAACTCTCCCAAATGTCCCACACCCGAGGATCGGTCAAGGGCGCTGCTGTATTGACGTCAGTACGCGCATAACGCTAGCAATATGTAGGACTTACGCAGTTTTTTGGCGCGTTTGGTGCTCGGCTCCTCGTAGAGTATGGAGGCGGCGCGTTTCGTCATTCCTAGATAGAGCTTAATCAATTGACATCTCAAGCGTAATGCGATTGACTACATACTTTGTAGTTGATCTACTACTGAGTAGTCTATAGTTTAGAGCTAATCTAATGCTATACTATGTGATGTGCGAAGGTGATGATGGACTAGGAAAAGAGACCTATGATCGCAAAGGTGAGTCTTTTATAGGGATGACCAATTGGGATGCTTACCAACATAATGTGGACGGTCAACGGTGGACACCACAACCTAGTGGATGCGTCAATAGTGGCCAACACAACTGTGGACGCGACAATTGTTGTCACGTCCATAGTGGATGGACCCTTGGGGCGGGTGCACAACAAGATCTATTTTCAGAGTTGGGGCACATCATTTCTAAAAATATATTGTGTGGTAGCGATGCTAGTACTGTAGATATATTTCAATGTATATGTTGTGTGTATGGTAGATATACTAAAATAACTGTTTGTTTTTAAAACATATAGGGAAGTGGGCGGAAAAGAGAAGGCAAACATTGTGAGAAGGGACAGGTTATATAGGGACAAATCAGTGTTCAAACCCAGCAGGGAACCGCCGGTATACTTGGCTGACAGTTGATGCTGGCGGACGTTTAAATCAATGTACCTTCTCATAAACTTGTAACTTATGGGCATCAATCATACAAAGGACACGTGTCAACATCTCTTTCTCTCCCTCAGATTATTCGCTGCTCGACTTTACACTGGTGAGCGAATTTTTTTTTGTATTTCATTAGATTCGTCAGCGTGTACAGTAACAGTAGTGTGGTATGTATTATGTATCCACACTCACTTCCACTGACCACGTCGCAGCTTGGCTCGGAGAGCATGCAGGCCCATGCCCGCCGTACTGAGCAGGGTGTCGCGAAGTTGAAACTCGTGCTTCAGGATATCTTGGATGCTGCGAAAAAGGAAGACGAGGGGGTAGGATTGGTGCTGTCGTCGACGTTCAGTTCGAGACCAATGCTCTTCCACCTATTCTCAACGCACTGGAGGTCCAAGACTTCCACGGTGGCCGTCTTGTCCTCGAAGTTGCATCACATCTTGGCGAGAACTCCGTCCGTACCATTGCTATGGACGGTACCGAGGGTCTCGTACGTGGCTAAAGGGTAGTTGACACTGGCGCTCCCATTCAAATTCCTGTCGGTACCGCAACTCTCGACCACATCATGAACGTCATCGGTGAGCCAATCGACGAACGTGGTCCTATAAAGGGTGTCAAGCTCTCGCCAATTCACGCTGACCCTCCTCCATTTGTTGACCAATCAACCACTGTCAAGGTTTTGGAGACCGGTATCAAGGTCGTTGACCTTCTTGCTCCTTACGCCCGTGGTGGTAAAATTGGTCTTTTCGGTGGTGCCGGTGTTGGCAAGACTGTTGATTCAGGAACTTATCAACAATGTTGCTAAAGCCCACGGTGGTTTCTCCATTTTCTGCGGTTGGTTCAACTCGATTTTTCTGTGTCGCATCAAAGCCTTATTTCCTTAATTCGATAGGTGTTGGTGAACGTACTCGTGAGGGTAACGATTTGTACCGATTGAGACTGGTGTCATCAACCTCGAGGGTGACTCCAAAGTAGCTCTTGTCTTCGGTCAAATGAACGAGCCCCCTGGTGCACGTGCTCGTGTGGCCTCACATTTGCCGAGTACTTCCATGACGAGGAAGTCCAGGATGTGCTGCTCTTCATCGACAACATTTTCCGCTTCACCCAGGCTGGTTCCGAGGTGTCCGCTCTGCTTGGTCGTGTCCCCTCCGCCGTCGGTTACCAACCTACACTCTCGACTGACATGGGTGGCATGTATGTACATGTCTCTGCTCATTGTAGTATTGATTTGACCTTCAGTGTAGGCAAGAGCGTATTACCACTACTAAGAAAGGTTCAATTACTTCTGTGCAAGCAGTCTACGTACCCGCCGACGATTTGACGGATCCTGCTCCTGCCACCACTTTCGCTCACTTGGACGCTACCACTGTGTTATCGCGTGGTATTGCCGAGCTTGGTATCTACCCCGCTGTCGACCCCCTTGACTCCAAGTCACGTATGCTTGATCCCCGTATTGTTGGTCAAGAGCATTATGAAGTTGCCACCGCTGTCCAGAAGATTCTTCAAGACTACAAGTCTCTCCAGGATATCATCGCCTTCTTGCGATATCGCTACCTGATCAACCTTCTCCCTCGTCAGACACCTTTGCACCATTTAAATCGCTATCATTATTGATCGCACCGATCGCACCCATTCTGACCCAACTCGCGTATGAAGGCCTCGTCGATGATTTTATCGGTTAACTGTAAGTTCGCTATTTTCAAGATCTTCGAAGTGAACACCAGACGCTGAGACTTTATACAGGATAAACTCTCTGTCGATGCCGGTACAACATCTGCTGATGTTACAACGTAGGCATTGGCAGCATCTTGTTGTTGCGAGCCATCTAACGAAATCTTACTCTTACTATAGGTCATCTCAACTTGAGCTAACATCCTCGTTGCTCGTTTCGTCTACAAGTTCAGAAACTTCGGGTTCTATACCTACATCTCAGTCTACTTCCACAACCTCATCCGTTTCATTTTCATCCCATACCCCGACCTCGACCACTACCACTACCGCCACCGCCACCACCCCATCATTATCGCCATCGCCATCGCCATCATCTATCTCTCAAAATAACCTAGCTCCCCGACTTCTACAAATGATGGCCTGACAACTTCGACCATCACCTCATTTTTTGTGACGGTTATAGGGTCATCTTCCATAACAGTACGTGTTTTTTTTACCAGCCCAACTCCCTCTTAACACGCCATCAGTCCACCACTCTCATACCAACAGTCATCAGTTCATCTTACTACCGACGCAAGCGATCGCACTGCCGTTATCGCTGGCTCCGTGATCGGTGGAGGCCTACTCATTATCCTTGTTCTCTCTATATTTTTCTACCGCCAACGTCAGCGCTTCAAACAGTTCCACTTCCTGGACGCTATCAACGTGTGCAGAAGACAAGCCCGTGTCAGAGCAACACTGCTCGCAGGCGAGGACCTCGAGGACGTTGACCAAGCGACACGCCCTATGTGAGAAACTCGAGACGGACCTACTCGCTCTGAACATCAACAGCGGGAGTGGGCCAAGAGAGGAGGGTGGGGAGAACAGTCCTATATTTGAATGGAAGGCTTGCTTTTGAATGGTTCGTAGTCTTTTTCTGTCGTGTTTACTGTACGTCCTTTCATTTAGGTCATCATCTCTTTCGACTCGCCGCGCTAGCTTCACCAAGCTGCACTTTGTTCTGCGTGTTTCCCTCTCTCGTCACCTCCCTCGCTATATGCTCTCGCCTCATCTTTCGCTACCATACACACCGTTCTCATTTGCCTGAGCTCCGATGATGTCGAGGAAGGTCGCATTCAGGTGAACAAGGTTGCCGGAATAACTTGCGCGTGAAACTTGGCGATCTTGTCAACGTCCATCAATGTTATGACATACAATACGGCAAGCGGATACACGTCTTGCCATTCGACGACTCCATCGAAGGTCTCAGTGGTAACATCTTCGATGTCTACCTCAAGCCCTAATTCCTCGAAGGTATGTATTCTCAAGTCGATAAATACAGTCAATGATCTCATCCCGCCTAGCATATCGACCGGTCCGCAAGGGCGACACATTCCTTGTTCGTGGCAGCATGCGGACAGTGGAATTCAAAGTTATCGAGACTGATTCCGCCGAATTCTGTATAGTGGCCCAGGATACTGTCATCCATACCGGTTTCTTTGATTACGTGTCTTGTCAGCATATCCGCTGAACATTCCACAGAGGGCGACCCCATCAAGAGCGAAGACGAGGAAGTGAATCTCGCAGATGTTGACTATGACGATATCGGTGGAAAGCAAATGGCTATGCTTCGGTAAGCGCCTCCAAACTCCTGTATATCCACACAAATTAATTCTGTACAGCGGCCGGCAACCCTTCCTACGAAATCGCTACCTGATCAACCTTCTTCCTCGTCAGACACCTCTGCACCCCACGTTCTTACTAGTCTCGTTTATCTCATTCGTCTCGTTCGTGCCTGCTGTGCTTCGTACACGATCGTTGTAGTGCGCATCATGTATATTCAATTCTTTACATACAATCAGTGAATATACTATCATTACATCCAGCATTTCTCGCGTGTCGGATACAGCATATCATCCTCGTACTGCGCGCTGAGCAGATTTCAACTCTGTCAGCCACGTGAAAGTCGAGAGAACTGCGCTGGGGGAGAGCGCAGCGGATATGAGGTGTTGGGCATTTGAGACTGGGCGGGAGTGAGATTTGGAGTGACTATAGGAGTAGATAAGAGTCCCTAAGTGTGGCCGCAACAGGATTAGATGAGAAAACAAAATAAAAAAAGATATGGACGCACCTGAGCCTAACTCTCCCTGTAGAGCGCCGAGGATGGAGATTAAGGCATAACGTGGGATACAGATATCTGGGCAATGAAATAACTGGTGCGGGGAGTATATGATAGTCCACAGAGTGTGATCCCAGCAGCGTTAAGTGAGAAAACGACATGGAAAAAAGATATAGACGCACCTAAGCCTAACTCTCCCTGTAGGGCGCGGAGGATGAAGATTAAGGCATAATGTGGAATACAGACGTCTGGGCAACAAAGTAACTGGTGCGGGGAGTAGATGATAGTCCCTAGAGTGTGATTCCAGCAGCATTAAGTGAGAAAACGGCGTGGAGAAAAGATACGGATGCACCTAAGCCTAACTCTCCCTGTAGAGCGCGGAGGATGAAGATTAAGGCATAATGTGGGATACAGACGTCTGGGCAACAAAGTAACTGGTGCGGGGAGTAGATGATAGTCCCTAGAGTGTGATTCCAGCAGCGTTAAGTGAGAAAACGGCGTGGAGAAAAGATACGGACGCACCTTCCCCTCCTTCTCCCTGTAAAGCGCCGAGGAGGAAGATTGGGGCATAATATGGGATGCAGAGGTCCTGGCAACAAAGTAACTGGCGCGGGGAGTCGATAAAGATCCCTAGAGTGCGAATCCAACAGCGTTAAGTGAGAAAACGACATGAAAAAAGATACAGACTCACCAAGTCCTCCTTCCCCCTGTAAAGCGCCGAGGAGGAAGATTGGGGTATAACGGGAGAAGAAAAGACGCAGGCAGGAAGATTTTTCGGCGGGGAGATCATTGACAGTGTCCAAACGAGTACAGAACGTGTCAGGGTGCCCAGAGGTCATGGTGAATGGAGGTGAGCCAGAAGGAAGTCGAGAAGGTGCGGGAAAAGGGAAATTTTGGCGATGGTACTACACAGCACAAACTCAATAATTTGAACCCGGACTTTGGTCTGGGCTGAAGATAAGATCGAGAGCTACAAAATGAGATAGAAGCGTCTGGTAAAATGTGGAAGGAAGAGGGTGAAAAAAATCCAAAAAGAAGTTTGGGCACTTAGCTGCTAAGCGCCGACCGCATAGTATCCGCAGTTGATCAGGGATGCAGGCATGAGGTACTTCTTCACACTGGCAGAAGTTGAGTTGGTATGTGAATATACAAGCTTAGTTTGCAGTTATCTTACAGCTCACGGCAGGAATAACATGTAAGTGTGGTTTCGGGGTTTGGCCCCAGTAAGGAAAGAAACGTGTTCAACCCCGCATTCCACCTTCAATTGGGTTGGTATCGATGGCTCGCAAGTACTTTGTCATATGACACCCGTTGGTAATATCATGTTCAGTCAGCAGTCCTACCAATACTAACTTGTTCACCCGTGCAGATACTTACACTGCACAAGCAACAGTCGGGGACGTCAACAAGGGGATCACTACTCATAAAGTATGAGCGACACAATTGGACACATGTGTTCTTTCTCACTTAATGTTATTAGAACCTTGAGTCAGATGCTACTGCCACCCTTCTGGTCTTTGGAAATGGAGATGGAGGAGGAGGAGCATTACCTAAGATGTTGGAGAATGTACGAGCATTATCTTTGGTTCCTTGAGTCCAGCCTAATGATACTTGACAGCTGTGTCGCATTCGCGCGACAACTAGTGAACACAGAGAACTTCCGTCTGTTAGTATGGGAAGCTCTGTCGAGGAGTTCTTCGCGGACATCGAGGAAACTTCCAAGGAGGGGAAAACGCTGCCAGTTTGGTCTGTCAAGCCTCCCATTCTCATTACTTTTCTGACATGCCATGGTATGAAGGAAAGGGGAATAGTACCTTGAAGTAAGCGTGTTCTGCAGCTCGGGCAGACTCCAGTTCTGAAGCACAGAGGCAGTTCCATAGGGGGATATACAGCTCACATGGTAAGTGGTTATCATTACCTGTTGCACTCACTACCATTCCCAATCTCATACTTGTTAGGTTCCATCAAGAGAGGTAATAGGAAATGCGAAATACTCTTGAGGGATGCGGAGGTTGGTTTTGCCTAATCCATGATCACACTTATGTCCTAAATGATCCTGGCGCGTAGCTACCCTGACTTCGCTCCTCAAGCCCAAGGGACATCCGTATGTATATCCAAAGCGGGCTATTGATGAGTGCTGGGAGAAAGTGTTACTCAATCAGTGTAAGTGCTCTGTATTTACATTGTACTAATAAGCATCTGTACTCAGGTTTTTGGCAGTCCATGATGGTAAGCTTTTGGGGTTTTGGCGCATTCATGATGTCTAAAACGTATATCTCAGTCTTATCTTGATCTGCAATGTGAGTCGCAGTTCTCCATGCTTAGGTGGAGTTTGATTTGGTTCTGTGGCGGCATGGTCTATGATGACGCAGATAAGTTATACGCCAAAGTTTGCGAAGTATGCACTGGCCTTCTCGAGGATGCATTCAGCGTTCTCCTCCCATGATCATCACCTCTCCTGTCGAACCCGACTTTGGAAACACTGGTTGTGTTTAATGCCACGTCATTTGCGCGCCATGATGTTATCAAGGTTCCTTTGTCCAGAAATGCTACTCACATGAAAGCGCAAGTTATTCAAACATCCGCAGATGGCAAGCATGGGTATGCTCTAATGCACTCAGTGGGAAACAAGGTTGCGTCACAACCTGTGGGCATGTCTTCGATCTGTATGCCTGCATCTGGTGTGTCTGATGTTCTTAGACCCTTAGTATCAGTACTGAACGTCCTTTATAGTGTTTATGAATGGAATGGACCACTTCGTTTTCAGGAATGCCAATCTCCAGTTCACCATCTCAGAGGGACGAATCAGCGGCCTGATTGATGTGAGGCTTGGGTAAGTTGCATCCATCTTCACCGTTGTAACCCACTAACTCTACTCTTGAGTCGTGAGCTTATTCCCAAAGGAAGTTCCGGTGGATTGGTTATTTTTGAAGATCGTCCTAATTACTGGGATGCCTGGGGTCCGTCCTTTCATTAAATTGTTGATCGCGGACCAGATTAACCTTGGGTGTTGCAGATGTGGAAATCCACCACCTCGAAACTGCTACTCTGCTTTCGTTCTCTCAGGTTCGGGTTATCGCTGAAGGGCCACTGTTCAGACGCAGGTTAAGTACAGGAGCAGTACAATTGATGTCACAGTGTGTATCTAGTATTTGGCACACCTTCGTTCTTTCCATCACATTGCCTTGCGAGTGATTTCTCCACCTATTCCGATGCTGACAGAATACATCACTGTTTACAGATCTCTCTTGATGCCATCACTGGTAAGAAACTCTGCAAACGCAGAAACGATCACTTACAGATGGGGCGTAGCGACGATGAAAGGAAATTCCCGCTCTGGTTTCAACTTCGATGCTGTGGTCGACTGGCATGAGAGACACAAGTTCCTCAAATGTGCATGATGCATTGCTCTAATGTATGACTGCAGTTGAGCTACCACTCAACATCAACAACATGTATGCGACTTATGAGTCACAATTTGGTTTTGTCCAGTGGCTGACGCACAAGAACACGACGTTGGACGCTGCTAAGTTCGAGGTCTGTGGGCACAAAGTACGTATTTACTTTTCCATCAGTCGGTTCTCCTTCAAGCTTCGAGGCTTATCCATGAACTACCAGTTCGCAGATCTTAGCGAATATGGATATGGTGTCGCTTTCCTCTCGGAATCCCAGTATGGCTTTGCATGCGAAGGCAATGTGCTTCGTATCTTCCTGCTCAGAGTGGCTACGGCCCCTGATGCAGAGCAGGACCAAGGTTTGATTCTGGCTTGTCGTAGAGTTAACCCATTCTCACATGTTCTTTTAGGCAGGCATGAGTTCTCATGGGCAGTCATGCCTCACATAGGCTCTTTCCTCGAATCTGACGTTCCGATGGCTGCCCTTATTTTATGTACAGTACAATTTGTAACAGTACAGTAGCCGATTAGTTCATCCCGCCCCAACCTCAACACCAATGCCAGCCATCGCCATCATCGCGGAAGGAGCAATGGGTTCTGCAATCGCCAAATGCCTCGTCCATGCTGGTTGCACAGTCTACACCAACCTTGACGGCCGCTCCCCCGCAAACCACCCTCGACGCAGGCATGATAAACCCCCTCTCAACCCTCATCTCCTGCTCCACCTGGATCTTAAGTATCGTCCCCCCAGGCGAAGCACTCACCTTTGCGTAAAATATCCGCAGCGTGCTCGGAGCATCTAGCAGTTCTGGTTCTAATGCCAACACCACCAGTGCACTTCTGCGGGCATTCGTCGATTGTAGTGCTGTGAACCCGAAAATAGTGAAATGCATGGGGGGGCTGTTTAGAGAGACCCCTGTGGGGTCCATCGATGTGGGGATTGTAGGGACGCTGCTGCAAGATGGATGGGATCCTACATTTTATGCCTGTTCGGGATCAGGTCAGAAGAACTGTTGGAGGAGTTTGCTGCGCTGGCCCAGTACGGACTTAAAGTGTCGTTGCTGAAAGGCGCAGGTGCAGGGATTGGCGATGCGAGTTCTCTGAAGCTTTGCGAGTCTGTGAGTGATTCTGATTTCTTCCTCGAAAGAAGGCGAAGGTGGAGCTTATCCTGGTGTTGGTGACAGATGATGAAGGAAGGCTCTATAGGCCTCTTCATGACGATGATGCTAAGTGAGTCCTCTCCCTCGAATCTACACCTCAAACTTACCAAATTTACAACAGCCGACGCTCTACTGAAAGAACTCGGCATCTCCCAACCAGCCCTAATGGGCAGACTCATCCACATAGTTCCAGAATGAATCCCCAAAGCCTACCGATTCGTAGCCGAGATGAAAGGGCTTGCAAAATTTGTAGGAGGGGGAGAAGCAGATATCTTCCAAGGGATTCGCGAAGGTGTTTGAGAGGGTGGTGGGTCGCTTGAGGGTGATCGGAAAGATGTCGAGACATTGAAAACCGGTGTGGAGCAGGCATTGGAGTTGCAGGGGGCGTTGAAGTAGGCGTTAGACTAATCTCCGATTCTGTCGATGGGCCCACGAGCTTCATCAGAGTGGCGGTGTGCTTGAATGCTTTCCACTAGAAACGCTCATCAGTTAATTGAAGATTTTGCTCAACACGGGTTCCAAAGTTTGTGGGCAAGATTACATTTGTTTACACAACTGGAACCCACCACATCAGAGAACCGGTGGACAAAGTAAAAGGACATATATAACAATATATAGTACATAATCACAAGCATCGGCAAAATCCCGCCATCGATCGTTACATTATAATGTTTGACTATGTACAGGAAACAACAGTTATTGATGCTCATATCCTAGTGCGTGGTCTGGAAAAGGCTCACAAATTGCTCGAATTCACACTTGAAGGGAAGGTGGAGCACTAGTTAACAATCAGGCTAGATTAATCATTACTGTCACGCCGGATGTAAAGTTCACAAATTCGAAGGGAACAATGTAAGTCAGCATCATTCAAAAATTGACTATGTTCCTGCCCAGAGAACGAGAATAAAGATATATCCTATTGTGAGTGTTGACGCCATCTGCTTGACATTCTTGATATTCATCGACTATGTATCAATTGGGAATCCGTGTGAAAAAGCCATACCTTTGTGCACGAGCTGAGTTGTTTTCGACAAGCACGGCAACAAATAACCTTTCCCCTTCTTCGACTCTCCACGCGACCATCTGTGAGTTTCCATTGATTAATGGCTGGGATCTGATTGTGCTACTTCTAATAAGAATGCAACTTGGCACTAATGCTGTATCTTCATGGCTTGGTACCTTATCTCAGAGTTTGACATTGGTGGGTCGTGGCTTGCCTTATTATCTTACTGACCATTCAACAGGCACCGTACATATCACATTGCGCATCAGCATTATTGTAATCTTTGTGCCATACTGATAGATTTCTGTGTGTGTGCATTCGCAAGTTCGTTGATACAGTTGTCCTATTCATAGATCCCTCTCATTGCCTCGCATGTCCATACTTTCTCCTGCATAGCGGAATGAAGACCAGGAAATACATACCAATCACCATCATTGTGCTGCATTGTGTGCCTTCGCACGTCTGCGATTCCCGTCTGCAGATTGGAGTGGTGTATTGAAAATTTGGTCACCACACCAGTATATATTTTCTGCTCTATGAGAGGAATGAAGACTAAGAAGTAGCGCATACCACATCATCGCGCTGCTATTTGTCTCCTCGCATATTTATACTTCCTGTCTATGAATGGTCATAATGAGCTAGATTTTGTTTCCTCAGACACAGACAGCATTTGACTTTGATCAGAATTACGACTATGGCGTATACATATCTCCACAGTTGCGCAGCTTTCTGTGAGTTTGTGAGTCCATATTTTCTGTCTGTAATTGTAATGGCAAATAAGAAATGCAAATATCTTAAATCATTCTCAAAACCTGCAGTTGTGACATCACGACTAAGTAGCCTGGGCTGTGGTAGGAGTGCAAATAACCTTGGTTACTAGAGCTTCACACCAAACAAGCATTTGAAAAGCACGACATTAGAAAGTGCACGGTGTGACTATTGTGATTTAAATGCAGCATTCATACATGACTAGTTATTAGAAAGAATGTCGATAAAGGGTCACGATCAAAAGTCAATGTAAGCTAGACGCCGTACTGGTATGAGGAACTAGGCTGAATCAAAAGAAGCATCATCCACTTGCGCTCTCTGCCTTGCAAGAGCATTTACGGACATATTCGCTTTTGCACCTTCACTGAGTTCTGCGCGGCAGCTTGTTCCAAAAATTTTCCTGCGAGATGATGATCAATAGAGGGTAGTAAAGGATGTGAGAAATATACCTCGTCCACCATGTCAGGAGCTGCTTGCTTTTTTTCTGTGCTACTCTACCAGGGGCCTGTTCAAAGAAATCCACAATGCTTTGCCAAAATGGTATGTAGTCGAAGTTGCCATCGACGGAGCGCCACGATGTTACAGAAGAAAGCGCGAAGCATAACTTATTAGTTGTCATGAGTGATTGGGAAAGGGGGTCAGAACAAATGACCACTTACTTGACAAGATACATAGGCGGTTGAGCGAGGTGTGACTTGGTGCATCTTGATGATCTGCGCTACGTGTGTTTTCACTTTCTTGACTGAAGAAAAATCCTTTCGGGCACGTCGGTTATTTGCGATGATATCGGCACCATTCCCTTCATCAGCAACTTCTTTCGCGGACGAAGGAGAAGTAAAAATGGCCTTGAAGGCCTGCGAAATGTGAGATCTATGATCAATAAAGACTCGGGTAGGACAAACCCGAACCAAAAGACTGCTCTTGAAGAGCCCCTCCTCTAGATTGTTCTGATCAGCTGTGTACTTCTCGTACATGAATGCTGGCCAGGACATTTCAGTTACGACGAAGCCATCTGCGTGATCCCTGATTCCTGCTCTAATACTAGCAGAGTCAGTGTCATGCAACATGCTGAATTGAGATAGCTACATTGTGCTATTCCAGTCAAGCTCGGTCGGACAGAGGAGTCTGCCACACGCATCATTGACAAATCCATGACAGTTCTTATCGTCAGGATCAAGGGGAGGGTTAAGCTTGAACTCCCTATTCACCCACTCGGCGACAAGACACTTAAGCTTGGATGTGTCATCTCCTTGGGCGCCGTCAGCCCCCTGCCCGAGCTACATAATGATTCAGTGGAGAATGATTCAAATGAATAGACAAAGCATACCTTTTTGAGCATCTGTGTATACTCATCGTACTCCATATCTGAGGCTTTTCAGTGAAACCACGGGAGCACGTTGTTAAGGATGATGTATCCAGCTTGCAGGCGATGCTGACTGTGCCAGTGATGGCAGGTCAGTGACTAGTAAATACAAGGCGCAGGTTGAAGACTTACTCAATGGTAACATCCTCGTCCGACTCGTCGCCATTGCATCTCCTATCGTTTTCAGCTATAAGATCTTCGATACTATCGAACAATGCGATGACACGTCTGAGGGCTCTCCCTTTTGACACATAGTAGTTTGTCTCTCTGACGGTCATAGTGAGCGGACTGAAACAGATATATGTCGTACAGTAGCGCTTGTACTTTTGCTTGATTGCTTGCCCAGACTCCAGCACCAGTAATTTTTCTTCTAGCATGGCAATTTTCCGCTTCTGGAGGGCGGTCTCGGATGTTGGCAAGGCCATCGACCACGACGATTCTTCAAGCTGGGAAATGCCATCCATAGCCTGGGACATGACTTCCACAGCAAAAGAGGGAAAGAAGGGAAATTGAGAGGGAATGGTAGGACGACTGACTTGAGCCTGCTCTGGCTTTATATGTTGAGAAAGGCGACTGCCAAAAACAACACATGCTCAGTATGAGAGGGATGGCTATAAATGGTTAATAGCGTCGGTATCTAACATCTGAAAAAAAACCGGACGTACCAGGTGAAGGCAGCATTGACGTAAGTGTGCTAGAGACTCATCGCTGCTTTGGGGCAACCTCGAATTTGGGATAGTGCTAAGAACATTACAAAGGGCCAGCCCTCAGTTCCAAATCCAGGGTGGTCTTAATAGGGAGATGTACCCTGATACGGCCATACGAGTATGTCAGTGCGGTATTGGGCTGGTCCTGGGCTAAGCTCAGTCATTGTAGTGTGGCACGCAAACAGACATAGCTGTTGGTCACAGTTACATTGGGTAGGGCATCTACTAGTAATCATTGCTGGTCAGACATAGTACAGAGGATGAAGATCAGGATGGAGTTGGGTCAGTAAAAGAAAAGGTATGCACATGGAAATGATGATTTAGTCTCATCGCACGTCCGCCAAGCCAAGGGATCTCAGGCTATCATCAGATCTGAATCACGTAACATCGCGAAAGAATGAACTCACAATACAATGCAGCCGCCTTGATGTTTCTTCGCAAGGCCTTGTCCAGTCAGTTGCAAGTCATTCACTGGAAGGCTGAGCAATGGAGGCAGAGAACATCAAAGTAAGGAGCTTCTGGCAACTTCAAGTTAGTCACAGTCATGGTAGTATGTAATACATGCCAGGGGAGAGTCAGAAGTGACCAGCACCAAGTACATGCTTAAGAAAGAAGTCCAAGTTGACACTTCAGACATACCACCGAGATAATGAGAGTGTGCTAGTATTAATGACTGGCAATACCATATTATGATTAGAATGCCCTTGAATTCACAAAAGGAATGGCTCATGAGCCTCTGGTTGTGTCCTAGGTACTAGCAGTAGTAGCATGAACTTGAAATAGAAATGTTGGCAGGTTGCCGTTCATTTAAAAAAGAAGAGGGTCATCAAGAAAGTCCTCATTGTCATTGTCATTGTCATTGTCATTGTCATTGTCATTGTCATTGTCATTGTCATTGTCATTGTCATTGTCATTGTCATTGTCATTGTCATTGTCATTGTCATTGTCATTGTCATTGTCATTGTCATCATTATTGCCATCCTCACCCCCACCTTCTGAGTCCAGCTCCTCTTCGCTAAACTCGTTGTCATCCTCCTGTAAATCAATGCATTCTTCTAAACCCTCGTCATCACTGGCCTCTTCATGGTCTGCAATGATATCTATGGCATTGGCTGGTGCAACTGAGCCGATACAGTCTCGAATGATCCTCCGTAGCATTACAGGATGTCCAATGCTGAAGTGAGTGTAGCGCATGAACATGTCTTGATCAGCAAATCTGACCCAAAGTTGGAGGGTTAATATGTTGTAGGAAGTAATATCTACACTCACATTCCGACATAATGCTCCTCCAGTCTTCGAGTTCTCCCCCAAGACGCGCCAATGATTTCCCGTGGCGAAGCGAGCTTGTACCTTGCCCTGAGGCAAATGCAGGAATCAGGTGGGCTCCTCGAACCACTTGCCCTGGATCAAGAAACCCAAATGAGTCAGGGTCTGATTCCTCTACAAACGCAACCTTCAGAAGGCGGGCATATGTCGTGCCAGATTTATGGTTCCGCAATGGTGCCAGCCATCTGGCCCAAAGAACCTTGAGGTGGTGTTTCACAGGCTGACTTCCATCGTTGAGCCATGTTTCCATGTGGTAGATGCCCAATATGCGGACATACCAGTACGGGTGGGTAGGCATGGTCTCCCCCGAAATCACCATAACGTCGGTGTGAGTTCTAGGGTTAATCGTATTGTACTCGCGCCTGAGGTCATATGAAGTGTAATATACCTGCATTGTCTGAACTGAGTAGATTGTATGATTAGGAATGATCACGGAGTTGTGTTCCTCATCTGTGAAGGTGTGGTCGCAATAGCTGATATCAAGCTTCTGCAGTCTGTAAAGGATATGGTCCTTCAGTCTTGGTATAAAATTCTGTTGGGCGTTGTAAGAATAATGTGAAATGCTTCTCTGCTATATATGACTCCTACCTTGATCGCTGGATCACCATCGTTTGCTCGAAGGAATTCAAAGAGATGGACTGGATTTCTCAGATTAGCCGCAATATGATGATGTTGTGACAAGGATGTGAAGGGGAGGGCATCAGCGGGCAATTGGCTATTGGAGGAGGAAATGCCTCCGGCTTCCGCCACCCATCGAAGTACAAGCCGCCTGCGCTTGTGTTTGGCTAGCTGTGCAGGGGTGTCCAACTTGCTCATCAGCGGATAAAATGCCTTGAGAGCTCTGTGGGCAAGCTCTCCCTGGCCAAACACGAGTCAGATAAATATTCGGCCTGCAACTGAAACGTACCATTTGAGTAGTGAAGGAATCTATGCTCCCGAAGAACCTAATGGTGCTCACATAATCCCCCATTGCATGGAACTTGTAGGTAGTCATATTAAACTTTTTTTGCCCTTGTGCCATTTGACTCCGGAGGGGCAGTAGAGGTAGTATTGCCTTCAGAGCGCTGAGTGAGCCTTTTTTGGCAAGCGGCTCTCTCCTTCAGTAACTCCATAGTAGTAAAGGCATTGCAGGTGTCCCATCGAAATTTCCGCAACTTCTGAGAGACCTTTTTAAACGTCTCTTCAAGAAAGGTCAGGGTAGAGTCCGATTGAAGCCTGAGCTTGGCGAGTGCATGCCACTCTGCGAATTGATACAGCAGAGTCTGAATAGCTGTATCATGGCCTAAGGGGAACAGCCCTTCAAAAGTTGGAATAGTGCACTAATGATGGAGAGCCTGTCAGCCAGCCTCATGCAAAAAGCAAATAAATAAAATAAAAAAACCTGTAATATGTCTTCAAAGTCGCGTGCCGCTAATTTCTTCATTTCCGATGTATTGTTGGCGAACTTCCGAATTACGCCATTACCGAATGTCGGAACTTGGCGGAATCTACAGTGCAATTAAGAATCAGTAGGTCGCAATGCTATGTACAAAGTCAACGTACCTGCTATCCAGCATTGCAACCAACTGACTGCCCATAGGAAGAGCATAGAGGAGCCTGATGAGGTGCGTGAATAGTGCTTTCCATGTTCCCAGTTCACATTCATGCATGAAGTCGACAACAAGCATGCAGAAAGGGTCTAAGCCGTGGGGTCCAAGCTTCTTAACAAATTGATTCTGAAAAGAATTGGCTTAAGCTTATCACAAACTGTAACTATTTGCACTTACCACAGTGGGTATCCATGAACCCTCTCCAAGGGCGTGTTGAACCTTCAAACCATCTACGGTGTTTCCATACTTGTAGATCAAATTGCGGGCCTCAGTGACTTTTGTCATAGTGTACACTTGGAGTTTGGTTAGACGATTTTGCATGTCCTGTAGTAGACCAAGAGAACCAAAGGAGCTTTTCAGCGTGAAACAGCAAGGACATGCGCATAAGCCCATGTCCTTGATAGTTGCAATCAAAACCCTGGAAATTTATGAGTGATCTGACTCAAGCCAAAACAAAACAAATATACTTCTCAGGGTAATCAGCTGAATACGTGAAGATTCAGGGGAATACCCTCTGAAACACTCCATCAGCACATTTCAGAACGATACCATGACAATATGCGTGAATAAAGTCGTCATTGAGTAAGATGTCCCAGCAAGAATGGAATAATTCCCTGTGGCAGTGGGTATGAAGCGATGACATGCCAGTCTTCGATATGTGAGGCAGGCCGCTCAGTGTATCTTTGACACTGTCGGGAAGCTGACAGAGGTAGTTGATGTCAATGACGGTAGACAAGCGTCTGGCAATCGGGAAGACTTACTGAAGGTAAAAATCCAACTAGGTGACATGCTCCTGATTGAGGTAATGATCGAACATACTTTGTCAAATTTCCAAAATAAAGGTAAAGCGGCCACACCTTCACTGTTCCAAAGTTTGCCAGATGTGTGGCATCAGAAAAGAGCATGAGACCCGCTATGACACGCTCCAGGGTACAGCCAGTTTCCTTCGGCAGTTTCTGAATATTGTCTTGGGCCGCTAGCCATGCATCAGAGGTGTAGAGCTCATCGAATGTTCGCTCCTGGTGGCCATCCAGAGGGTCTTTCCATAGCTGCTTGAAAGGTGAGAGATGGAATGCGGATGCTTGGATATCTGCGAATGCCGCATGGATTACTTCGACAAGCGGTCGATAATGGAATCCGGGAATAGTGTGCGACTTGGGCCCATCCTGACTTGACTTCATTGGGATGTTGATCGTAATGGTAGTCTCAATCCAATCGTCAGGGAAAATGATTTTCTCCCCACTTTCATGCCGATCCAATTCTTGCAGGCTCTTCCTCACAGAGAACCCTTCAAGGTGCTTGATGTTGAAGTCGTCTGCCTGTAAAACATCTTTCATGAGACGCTGGACCTCGGTTTCTGATTTCTGGTGGCTACCGGAATTCATCCAGGTCATGAGGCGATAAACCGTCATATCTGGAAAGGGGTGGGGTGGGGTTAGGACCTTCGCTGTGCAATCACTTCCTTCTTGAATGAGTGTCGGGCATGATCTTGCAAGCAACAAAGATGCAATGGACTTATTTGGTTCATAGGACGGACGACGAGGGTATAGGTGGCAGAGTTCAAACGAGTTGAAAGCCATCTGCAAGGTGTCTCTCATAGTTAATATGACACGTCAAATTCTGGATTGTGCTGGGAGTGATGGGATTTGAGCTTCATTGCCACAATCATTAAGATCCTCCATTGAATGCTCAATATCATTCAAAGGCCGTGGAACACGTCTCCTAGGTGGTGTAGGTTTCCCTGAAATATGAATGAAGTTATCAGCAAGAATCAAATGCAGATGCTATACGATACGAACGTAAGTCACCATGACCGAATTCACCTTCAAAACCAAAACCATCCAAGTTCATTGTAACATCAACGTCATTTTGTCCCCTTTCCAAGTCTAAATCATTCAAGGGGTGCTGCAACTCGGAGGTTCTGAGGCTGGGCTCATCAGATAGTACATGGGCTGTAGGAGACCTGACTTGGGGTTTATGATGTGCAGGCCTCAGTGGTAAATTTCCCTGTTGATAATTTGAGTGCAGCTCTAGGGTAAATGTCAAGGCGACTCACTACTAGCGATGCGCTTCTTAAGGGCTCAGGGTTTGCACGTAAATTGGCCAAAGTTGCATCTCTCGCACGCTGTAGTCTCTTCTGAGTTGCAAGAATTGAGGACCTCCTGTAAAACTTGCAGGAAGTGCGATGCCTGTTGAGTCCTCGATTGTCCGTTGCCCTCTCCCAAGAGCAACCTTGAGCTCCACAAGACACCATTAATATTAAGAGAAGCAGAAGAGCCCAGAAGACAGCTAAGAGCCGCATGGAGCTGGGACCTAGTGAAGTTGGTCACAAGTTACAACTAGCCATGCAGATCTGAGTCAGAGACTCAGCACTAGTACTGTGACTGTCAAGTGACTGTCAAGAGTACTCCGAGGAACTTCTTATCCAAATTTCAAATTGCTGTCAAACTTACCTTATCAGTACTAGACTGGATATGGAAATTGGATGAAGCCAATGGGTTATTAATAAGGGCTGTAATGAAGGTTACACATACTTATATACAAAGGCAACCTGAACATCCAAAATTTCCCTCATCATAGCACCAAGCATGCCATTCCATACCCCACCTTCAAGACCTGTCAGAGGCTCTAGTGCCGACTACGAGGACAAGAATGGACCTAGTCCCCATACTTCTAGCCTTTCTGACAAACTTCAGATAGCCCCAACTCTTGACAAGGCAACGTGGGGTTGCCTTGTCCCATGGAATAAACAGGCCAAACGAGCAAGGTTGCTATTGTTTTCTGACACAGTCACAGTATTTGCTTCATCTGATGATGGTATCAATGAACCCATAACCCCCCCCCCCCCCAATAATCGACCACTTATCTCGTCATGTGAAGCGCACAAAAGAAAACCCCAAGCCATATCAGAGGGGTTGTAGCACATTTGAGCGCCGCTTTTTTGATAATCAGCTGTGCCATAATGACGCCATGAGCCTGAAAGGCATTCAGGAGGTAAGATATTCAATAAATATCCATATATGACTTATCGTTAATATTTTAAAAACCCTATACCAGAGCAATGATGTGCTCGAGCGTCGCATACAGCATCTCTCTTCTGAGGCTGCAGCTCAAGCTGTTGTCACGATGCACGCCGATGTTGAATAGAGGCGGATGTGTGCTCTGACAACAGCATGGGAAATCTATGCGTGTGAGCAACACTTGAAATTTCTTCACATGGCGCTAGAGGACCAAGGTGAAACATATGCCAATGCTACTTCGGAGCCAATACACACCTCTGTTGAAGAACTCTTAAGTTGCAAGGAGGAGGAGATAAAGGATCAGATTGGCTTCGGTATCGATGCATACAAACGTGATGTTGCATCGTTTGTTGTAGGAGATGCACAGTTGGATTGCCTCGAGAAAGCTGCTTGTATGTATTTCAACTCTCGATGATATCAAGCTAACATACTCACCCAGTAACATATCCGGATGATTCGGATGGTACGAGTTCCGGGGATTCATCAGAGGAAATCGACATCAGTTTAGATTCAGGACCTCGGGGATTTCTGAAGCTGGGGAAAACCTGTCTCGAGGTATAGATCAGTATGTAAAGCATTTTTTATTTGTACGGGAACAATTCCAGACCAAATTTTTCACCATGGAAGTGTGGGCTGTGTTTCATTAATCTTGTAGTGTACATAGTTTTGGATATCTATGATGGAAATGTTGTCCCACAAGAGGCCATCAGCTTATAGGAGACATTCACGTATTGGTGCCATTGCGTACCGAATTACTGCACATGTTATCGCGTAGTATAGCTAGTAGTAGGTGACGCAACATATGATCGAGTTGATCACGGGAGTTTCCAAAGTAGCCTGGTATGATACAGTAGCATGAGATCCATACCTTGTTTTCCACCGAGAAATATGTAGGCCTTGTGAAAGCCTTGAGGTATGAGATCTGATACATGAGGCTTATCGATGAAGAAACCTTGAGTCTATGAGTTCAGTCCAGAAAGCAGTACTCATAAGATTGGCCATGTTGGGTATGAGAAGCACAAAGCGGAAGCAAACCTTAATTTCTGCCTTTTGGGGCCAGGTATCAACATGGTGTGTTGACATTGGCTTCTTCACTTCTTCCGCTTCTCCACCAATTAGATGACAGGGGGCAGGAGAAAATGAAGATCTTGAACAAGATCATGGAGTAATAGAGTCGAAGGTAAGTCGTCGAAGAGTGGTTTCAATAGATTTCCGGTCCAGCACCTGCCAGTGAGGCCTGCCAGTGTTAAATCGTCACAACCACTGGCGGCAGCAGTGACGGAAATTCAATATTCAGGCCCAGGCTTAAGCCACAACTTTTATGTGATCAGCCTCCCCAACGCCTCACAAACTGTGCCTACTAAAAATTCTGGTATGTGTACCTACAAGTTTCTACTAACTTTGTGTGCTGATCATCCTTCCAGTCACGGTGACTCATAGATCTGAGTCGCGCTATGTCAGGCTCTTCAAGTGTGCCTAGTGCCCCGTGGCCAAATCAATACAATCCAGGTGACGTTGATGGCTGGTGGAATTCCAGTGATTGGTCGCTGATCCAGCCTGACTTTCAGTCTGAACTCAGCCAGCCAGCGGCAGGCCAAAGTAAGTTTGATCAACAGTGTTTACGTTCTTCAATTGTCTCTTTCTGCAGGTTACAATCCCCCTCGATTTGATCCAGTTAACCGTGACGTTCGTGTCAATCCAGCTGCTGGGCCAGAATATTCGAACATCCTGAGCCAAGACACTATCTATGACCTGGAGCCACTGCTGCCTGTCTCGTCACTCACATCGCACGACACATTGCATCTTCAAAACACTGCCATAGATTATCAGCAAGTAGTGGCCAACAGTCACGGTGATTTTCGGAGTCTCACTCATTTTTTCCATCTCAAGTGCACAATTTTTCCCCAGTGTATAATCACCGCCCTCAACATTTTGAAGACTGTGATACGAACTACCCGACTGGAACACAAGGCGGGTCTCAGTCGTTTCCAAGGCAACATCACAATTCTCGATACCCTATCGCAGACGTTCATCAAGTAGCCGGCAGTAGTGACGGTGAGTTTTGCGAGTAGTTAGCTTCAGCTTTCTCAACTTGAAGTTCGCGATCCTCTTTCCCCAGGTCATTATGGTAGCCATCGCCTTCAAGCCTGAGTCTTTCACTCCAACAATTTGAACACCCAAATCGAACACCAGCATTATGTCTCTCAGCCCAACGAGAATCGATATATCACTGAAGGCAACCAGCAGTCCACTATCAGTGGCCACAGCGGTGAGTTTTGAGTCTTCCTTTTTTCTGCCATCTTAACTCTGCGATGCTCTTCTCCCAGGGCATACTTATCACCCTCAAGTTGACAACTTCGACTATTTGAATATCCCGCTTCAACGCTCTCAGCCTGAGCAGTATTCCGACATCCCACTTCAACACCCTCTGCCTGAGTAGTATTCTAATGTTCTGCTTCAATGCTCTCAGCCTGGACAGCAACCAGTAGTTCAGTCAATATTGTTGGAAGGATCAGGTTTTTCTTCATATTCTGGTGCAGATGGCCAGCCGGTCGCTGCCAGCAGCTACCCCGGTAAGTTTTATAATCTTAGTCATTCCACGCCGTCTCAAGTTCTTCTCCCAGGGTACATTAATGACCTTCAACTTCAAGTCAGCAGCACCAACCATCCGAATGTCCAAATTCAGCGCGGGGACTATGCTTCTCAGCCCGAGGAGCGATCAGTCGCTCAGTCGTTGCCATCGGTCGACCTGGGGCATTTTAACCACCCTCGATACCCTGTTTCAGATGATGGTCGACAAGTGGCTGGAAGTAGTCGTGCAGGTGAGCTCTGGTTTCTCATTTGTTCCTACGTCTATAAGTTCACAATTGTGAAGTTCAGCATGAATATCGTCCCTACCCAGAGGTACAATGGCAGGCAACCATGGGTGATAACTACCCCAGCCCAAACCTGGAATCAATGCAACAGCCATCATCCCCAGATGGCCGCTTGTTTTCTGGTAAAATGCCTAAAAAGTTGCATAAGAACGTCAGAGCAGTCAACACTAAGCTTAAGCAACACGCCACCAGTCAGACAGTTTTTGTTGGTTCCAAATGTATCCCCAATGAAACATCATCGGCCACAGGACGAGTTTCCCCCATGGCACCCAGTGTAGGTTTCATACCGACGCAAATTCAGGAGTTGAAGGCAGCTTCAAAGTCGATCATGATTATGATCATGTTCAAGCGAAGTCTCTTTCCTTCCCCAGATGATCTCACTGTGATGGGCATGGATGCAGTGGACCGTGCCATGACTTACTACTCTGGTGATGTCCATAGCGAACTCATTAACTGGAAGGCCTCGGCGCAAGGGAAATACCACATTTCGAAGCTGAAAGCAGAGCTGAAACAAGTACACGCCGACTTCCAGAACATCGCTGAAACCTCAATGGTATCGGCTTACAGTTTGACTCTCGACTTATCGAAGGACAAAATGGAGATGATAGAGTTGTGCACCGCTGAAATTCATCACCTGCAATTACACCATCGTTTTACGGATGCAGTTGTGGTAAGTTCATTCCAACTCATTGATCTTTTGCTCATAACCTATCACTACAGAGAATCGAGCACACAGACAATAATTTGGAGCCCGAGTTTAGCATCATTCCATTTGGCCACTCAGCCCTCATCGACTCACTCGAATACATAGTATTGGTGAAGCAGTACTCCCAATTTTTACACCTCAATCGACCCAGATAGGAATGCCGCCTTCGGAATGCCATAGCCCTGAATGCTACTGCACATCATTGGTCATTACAGAAGTGCTTGGCAGGGTGGTCTGCAAGCTTGGAGTTTCAGATACAGGAAAACATGGATTGCTACAACAGCTTCAAGGCTCATATGTCCCAGTTGCCCGAAGCGCTTAAAAGGAGGTTTGATGGAATGTTGGGTGACTTACATTTTGCGCTGGCGTAATAAGATATCTGAGTTATTAGGTTTACTATACAAGTTATTCTGATCAGAAACCCTCAATTTTTGATTCAATACTCGTTATAAATACTAGTAGTAGGTGGATATTGAATAACTACGACATTTCGCATTTGCCTCACCAATTGTCTTTGTGCACCTGGCGCGCCTGTCAATCTCTTCTCTGTAGGGCATATGCTCAACAAGGGTTGGGGGTGCAACCTCAAACTATCACCTTCCCGCTGCGAGCTCATTTACCATGGTGAAACACTTGGCGAGCTTCCAGTGACTGGAAACCTGTTCCCTGTTGACCTCAAGTTCATTCTTCCAGTCCGCCTCTCTCCCAATACACTTGCCTGATAACACTCTAGCATCCACAACTGCTTGTGGACTTGGAAGAAAGACTCACTCCACAAAGCAGCCGTCGCAATGATCTCATTCCACACCAAGAATCAACAATACAAACACCACTCATATTTCCCATTCACCATCAGCACCCTGCCTCGGACCCTTCCGCTCTGTGAGTTGCTGCTACATTGGCGCTTCTAAGCAACCAAGTGGTTTTCGCACAGGCCACTCATGAATCATACCCCATGCCGGGTCTGGGTGTCACAGCTATGGCCACTAGTCGTCTGCAAACCCATTTTATCAGTCCGCATGGAGCTTTTCCAGCGCAGTTGGGCATGGACCACTCCAATCCAGGATCTGAGAGTCCCCTACAAAACAGCGGCGGACCGAGCGCTAGTAACAACTACAAACTTAGTCTGTACGAGACTGAGTTGTGTAGGCCATGGGAGGAGAAAGGCTCATGTCGGACATTCTGGGTGTCGGGTGCATGCCCATACGGGAAACACTGCTACTTCATTCATATTGAGCTGCCAGTTGCAGACATGGCACCAGGAGTGGACAGTGTTCCTACTGCAAGCAATTGTGAGCACTTGAGTAGCGATGGTAGCAGCAATGAATCATCAATATCCCTTCTTCAACGCATCCAGTGTAAGGGTGACTCAACACTGGCTGATGCGTCTCCGCCTTCGGGTAACTTCTTTAATGCTCGACCTCCCATCGGCTCGCTTCACATCAATACTACATCTGCTCTCAATAATATTGCGATGCAGAACAAAGAGACAACTCTGCTCACTCCTCCCATACCTCATTGGCCTATTGACCTCAAGTCTATTGATCCAGTCAGCCCCCATCCTAGTACACTCGTCCATGAAGCAGTCACTCGGCATCCATCCAACTTGTTCCCATCATCTGCAGGGCCTTGCGCTGCTCACATCCCAGAAGCCCAGCTGACTGAGGAGATGCATTCCTCATTGAGCAAGGGGGTGGACACAGGAGAGCTAAGTATGCTCACACATCTCACCACCAGCGTAATCCTGGCACCAACCAGTGCATCCAAGGACAGGTATTCAATGACGTCGGTGCCAGGCATTTAGACGCACCACCCATGCTTGCCACAATACTCTGTTTTTGTCTTCTCAATCTCGCACTTGGAACCATTCACGACACCATCCTCTCAATCTGACACGGTCCCATTCAACCCTCCATCAGAGAACTGGTGGACAAACTAGAATGTCATATATAGCAATACATAGTCAATAATCACGAGCATCAGTGGAATGGTACTTATCATAGTAATAACCCACAGCAGTACCAGTGCTGTTTAAGTCGAATGCAGAAGCCAGGGACTTGTTAAGTCTTGAATATGATTATAGTTGAAAATGTCAAGATGGAAAATAAGAACACTCAACAAGACCGAGACAAATACCCTTCCATCCTTTACGGACTGCAATGGTCCAATATCACAACCTTGTCACAAGCGTCCATTCTGATCCGATGTGATGATCAGTGCCAAACTAATGTTCGGTCATAAAGTCTTAAAAGGCATTGTATATCATAAAATAAAAATGCAAAGTGAGAATGCTCAACAAGGTTCGCACAAATATTCAACTGTCCCTTGCCGGCTACAATGGTGCATAGTCATAACCAATTCACAACCTCCCATGCAAATCTAAATTGCATGACAAGTGCTAATGGCCTATTCCATGAAAAAGTCTTGAATTGTCTTGTAATATAAAACATCAAGTAGGTATATTAAATTGTTCAACAGGTAGGACCTAATTATGCTATGATACCTAGCTGGTAGGGATGGTGCAACGTCACGGAGTCATTACAAACTCCTAATGGTAAGGTAAATTTGCAGGATATTCATGGCTATGTATCAATAACACACATTGCTCACAGTATACATAGCGATATTTAGCAAGAGCAAAATGATATCAACCTACAGTTCCCACGACTACAAAATCAAGGAGTCACGAGTTCTCTGATGCACAAGCTTGTAGACATGAACATCAGTGCATGACAGTAGTTGATAGGAACTACTGTCTTCCTCCGAGTCAGGCTTCTCCTAGTATGACTGGAATTTACGCCTGGGTGCACCTTTATGGAAAAATTGACCATGGTAAGGGGCGACCATTCTACCCCATGACGAAGCTGCTGGTCAACTTGAACATCACTCTCTATATACCGTTATGGTCTTGCATTTGGGCTCTTCAGTCCTTTATCACCCACATATGTACCCTCTCAATTCCCCACCTGAATTCGCTGGTATTCCTCTTGCTCAATTCTCGCTTTATCAGCTCTGACAGACTTTAAAGTAACAGACCCTACGATTTATGGATGACCTTGTGCATTTGTGACATACACATACCCTCGTCTCATCACATCTCCCACAATGATTACAGTGCTCTTGCCAATTGTGCTGCGCATGAGACACTGGGGCTCAGAAGTTTGGTTGGGGTACGGGTCACAGTGCTATGAGCGAAGATGTACACCGAGTGTTTCCCCACAATCTAAAAGCTGATTTGATGAGACACTTGTTCTGTGCAGATTTGCTCGTCTAGCCTTACCCAACCAATTGGCTTACCCATCACAAGTGCTGGCAGGCTGGTCTGCAACATTGTCTGATGAACATACGATGCAACAGCTTAAGTCATCAGCACCAGAATGACATTGGGCTCATTGACAAGGTATACTGCATTTCGAGGAACAGAGGTTGCTAAGTTTCCAATGTACCCCATGGTGGCTCGATACATAGCCACTGAGTATCATTCTCTCTCAGATTGTACATCTCCAAATTGCTCATCTCCCTCACTACAATGCTGCTGTGGCATCTTCCCTTTGTGACGGCCCTATTCATGGCCTACACTCTGCATTCCAATCACTCGCACGTTCTAGCAACCAAGTGTTGCTCATTCACGTTGATCTAGAATGTGATAAACACATACTTGTTCCAAACTGATCAGTATCAGAATTAACAGATATGTCATCTCTTGAATCCACTTCTCTTTGCTTTTCTACTCACAGCCTCTCACAGCCATAAATTCCTGTGCTAGGGTGTCAAACTTGTTTCAATTTCTTGCCTTGCTGTGTGCTTGTGTGTGATGCATCAGTATAGCCCGAAACGTTGTTCTGAACTTTGGAGATAAAAAATTTGATGTTTTCATCCTAAGAATTTAAAAGGTCGAAAGCAATGTGAGATTTTACATACGGTCATTCGCAGAAGCAGTAGAAAGTCAAACCGAACCTTTTGACTAGCATGTGGTGGGTTGCACAAGAGATGAAGGATAGCCAGAATAGAGATGCTCATTGTAGTCGAACAAAGCCTGACCTTGTGACCTTGTGAAATTGGGTTCTGGCGGATCTGAATCACATACTGGATTGTGCCAAATTCGCAAATTTGAACTGTGACATTGGATACCACACAAAGCATCGCAGTTCGAGGTCCAGATCACAAGGAATAGGATGAAGTTTGGCAGCAGCAAGTTGCTATAGGGCGATCAGCGAAAGGCACTAAGAAATAAGAAAATGAGCATTACAGTGAATTTGCGGCCTGGTGCGACTTCAACCACTGGTGGCCCTTGGCTGTGTCTGGGCACGAAGAAAGAAACATATTGTCATAGGGATTGGGCGACTCCATTCGAGGGTGGAGGTGGAGAACCTATTTCAAACTAGATACACACTCAGTCATACAATCCGATTTGGTATATAAATTGAAGACTAACCTTACTAGATTGAGTTGCAGGCTGAGCTAAGAGAGAGGATAGTAAGGGCAATGTAGCAGGCACCTGTGGTGCTATCGTAGAGTCAATCTTCAAAGAACTGAAATATAAGAGTCAGGACGTACATCTAGGGGATCACAAGGTTGGATGTGGTGAACAGGGACTGTGTTCGCACGAGAGAAGTGAAGGAGTTTGCTGAATCGACGGAAAGTGGGTTGCTGCGGGTCTCTTGTAAGCGGAGGTCTCAGCACTATAGATATCGGAGGTCTGCCATATGCAGTAGGAGGACGAGTTGCACGAGACTGTAATATTTAATGATAGCAATGAGTGAGTGGCCAGTGAACCTCGTCAAGGGTATCAAACCAATCTAGTAAGATATATGAGTAGCTGAATGCATAAGCAAGCTAGTAGTCCAGCTAACAAAACTGTCCTCTCCGCAAAACGACTATGTGACAAGCCGCATCATTCACAAGCATTTTGCAGCCACACTAATTGAATGGATTCAATTTAGTTCAGGTGTGATTTTGCGAGACATACCTCCATTGGTATATGGGCAATCCCAAACAATCCACTATACTGATCCATATCTAGTGCACGGCATCAGGGTCAAGTAGACCTTGGCAGAGATCATGAATAAAGCCTAGTGATAATATGATAAGAGCTGTAGCGCGGGGTAGCTGAGAGCACTGATCTGGGGCAGGATCCGCCAGAAGTGGATTTAAGGAGGGTGTTAAATTGTAAATAAAAATCACATGAAATGCACTCAAGGACAAAAAATGGGTTGAGAGCAAGTACTACAGGATGATCACTATCATTGAAAGATAGCTTTCATACCTACCCCCAAGGATGAGATATACATGATTAGAAGGAGTACATTGAGGCAGAAGAAGATAAGCTTGCCAGAAGTCCTTGATATAGCTGCAAGCAGCAAAAGGGTCACAAGGCAAGATCCAGAAAGCCATGATGAAGAAGCAGTGTGATTAGCGATAGACAAAACTCACCCCACTTTCAAATTCTCTCAAGCCCACTCATTCAATCTCTCCTGTAGAGCAGGACCTTCCCCATCTCAAAACACTTGAACAGCATGCTGAGTGGAACATATCATGACGTATTTTAGGCGATTGAGCACTGGCTTTGATTGACTGACGCAATATAGGTAGCAAGCCTGGAGAAGCAAGAGCTAATTGTGGAGGGTGTGGCGCACATATTTGTAGGCAATCGAGTGTCGGTGTGCCCTCGCATGGTCAAGGATATTGTCAGTCTCCTAATAGCAGTAAGGTTTATGTGTCTCATGAGAGTCAATGACTAGTACTCACATCTTTGAACTTCAAAGACATTTGGTGGCCGATTTGATGAGAGGGACTTTCAAGATCAAGCAAAACAAGAGCGAATCGAGTGTGGTGATCGAATGTGGAGCACAACTCAGATGACAGACCGAAAATGACAGTTTTTGGAGAGGCTCCATGCTTTGTAGCATTCAGTGAATTAGAGTGATATCGTAGAGTGCTCATGGTGAGTAGATTTTGTCAGGCGTGCACTAGTATGAGGGCCAGCATGGTGAAAAGACAGAATATCAGTGTAAGAATACAGAGCAATCAGTGGAAGTGCACAGCATGTGGAGCCAAGGGCCAAGGCGTAGTAAAGATGGAGCACAGAGGTTTCATGGGATCGAACACACAATTACATCAGGAGAATATGAAAAAAAAAGATATTCAAAACAGCCTTACAGATCTAAAAAAAGCTTGTATCTACTGTTATGAAGAATGTTACTATCAGAAAAACATGTTAGTATGATTCTCCTCCCTTTCATCAGTAAACTGATGAGCAAACTAGAATCACATATATATCAATATACAGTACACAATAACTAGCATCAGCGCAATCATGCTATCGATCATCACATTGTCGTATGTGACCTTATAGAGGCCAGAACAGTTGCCAAATTCCCTTCACATGTTGTTGATCAGGAAAAGTATCCCACATCGCTCAAACCCAAACTTCAATGGAAGGTGGGGTGAGTGCTGATGCCCAGTGAAAACTGGACCTTACTGGAGAGGTCCGTAGATGTTGTGATATGCATTACCTTATTTGCACTGTGTCAGGATGTGCTCGTTTCTTGTCTCCTTGACATAACCTTCGCAAAGTTCACGTTGCATCACATCTTCGTCTCGGACTGTGGACCGTAAAGTACAAAGTTCATATTGCAAAGTGCAATCTGTGCATCGCAAACGCAAACTTTGCATCACCAAGCATGAACTTTACCTGTACTTTGATGACATGAAGTCCATGATGTCATTGCAAGCTACAAAGGTTGTGCAGCATCACAGAGCTACATATATAGTTGGGGCCGAATTTCTGTTGCCACTTTTCTTCCTCTGGATCCCCCACCTTTCTTCCTCCCCACCATCTATCCACCTCCAAGTTTTGAAAGGTCCTGCCACTCTCATTCACCATTAATATTCCTATCTTGTGAGTGTCTCACATGTTGTTTATCTTCGTAATATCATTTTCATGCGCATATATTCATGTCTATTGCAGAATATATAACAAGATGGCGGAATTAGATCAGCGCGAGGTAAAATGCTGGTCCCCATGCACTGACTTACTGATGAACTTATTCACACTAGAAATATGAAACTGAGGCTACCCTATTGGTGCGTGGCTTTTTTGTTTGTTGACACTGTTCTAACCGTTTGCTCGCAACAGGTCACTAACGATTCTTGGACCTCGGGAAAGTCAGTTTGCAACAGCCTCGTCTACTAGACTGTTTTCATCCCAATTCCTGCGCCTTCGTCTCCCATATCTATCCTCATCATCCAAGTCTCTCGCATCCATAATGATGATGTTTCATGCTGTTGTATTCCTGTTTCCGTGTTATCATTATGCTGCTTTCAATACCACCGCTATGGAATTCTGTACTACTATACTGCCTGCAATGATATCATATTTGAAACACTACGAGCACAATCTGTAAGGTCAGGAAAGGGGGCTCTAATATGCACAGATATGTTTTAATTATGTTAATGTAAAAAAAACATATGTGGACGTTACAAGAACTGCCCCAACACATTACATTTTTCTCATTCTCATGTGTGGTATGTTCTGAGGTTGTTGTACATGTGTTTGTCTCTGATGTAAAAAAATAACATACAACGACATCTCTGACCCTCTCCGGAAAGGTCCAGTTTTCACTGGGGCTGATGGTTGAGCTGGATGACTGACTAGCACAGTGCCATAAGTAAGTTTCATATTGTCGAAGCTAAGCGCGAAAGTTCATGACTTATAAGCTAAACATGAAAGACAACACCTTCCAGAGACAGATGATGTGTTTGTCAAGCTAGCGATAATCAACTTATGTCCTACTGGCAATCTTGATGCTATCATCTTCAAATATTCGAAGATGCATCTCCAATATTGCCATTGGGAATCCGTGCGAAAAAGCTATACCTTTGTGCACCAGCTGAGTCGTGGTGATGCTTGGCATGGATGCTGTATGTTTATGGTTTAGTACTGTAGCTCAGGTCTTGATAGCGGTGGTCCATCTTGGGAATACATGGAGGAATCCATGAACTCAACTTCGGTAGGAACCTATTAGGGTGGATTCAAAAATTTCAAAGATCAGGATTGCCTTGCTCTACCTGCTAGATATAGCATATCAGAGATGCGCAGAGAGATTCGAGAATTTGATCTTGAATGGTGTTCTGAAGGTGATACATCAATCTGATGGTTACTTAGGGCGAAACCAGAAAAATTCAAAGATGGGGATGGTCGTGCCCTACCTCCTAGATGCAGCCTATTGAAGATACACAGAGGGATCCACGAACTCAAACTAGGCAGGCATCTATTAGCACAAAACTACAAATCACGAAGATCAGGACGTTTGTGCTTTACCTCCTAGATACAACATATCATAGATACACAGAAGGATCAACCAACTCAAACCTGAATAGTACTCTGGAGGTAGTACATCATTCTGACAATCTATTGGGGCAAAACTAAATAATACAGGGATCAGGGATTGTTGTGCCCTGCCTCCTAGATTTAGCCTATCAGGGACCAAAGTGGGGATCCACAAACTCAAACTCGAATGGAATTCTGTTGATCACTTGTAATTCTAATTGCCTAGCAGGGTGAAAGTAAACAATACAGAGATCAGGAGGGTTGTACACTATCAGGCAGATGTACTAACTGGTACTTGAACTGAGCTTGTCACACAATGACTAGAAAATGAAAAGATCACCATCTTTGTGCTGTATTCTGTTGATTCAAACAATGAACGACAAACAGATGGACCCACGAACTGGTGCTCTAATTCAGCTGTTCGCATGATCACCAGCAAATGGAAAGATGACCATGTTCGTGCCATATCTCTTTGCTTCAGATGATAGAAGAGAAATGGGCGGATCCATGAACTGGCACTTGAAGTGAACTATTGGCGGTATGCATGATAAACTTGAAGTTTTTTCAGAAGTTGAAATCAGTCCATATGATGGCCAAGTAATCATAGTAATTATCAACAAGCAAATTAAATTCAATTAACAGTTGACTATAGAAAATTATGGGTAATAGAGCTTAGGGTGAATCGAAAGTGGCATCATCACACTGCGCCCTCTGCCTTGCTAAAGCATTGACAGACATGTTCTCCTTTGCCGCGCTGGTAAGGTCATCATGGTGATTCCTTCCAAAGACCTTCCTAAACAAAAGAGTTCAAATGAGGCTTGTCATAAATGTACATAACACACCTAGTCCACCACTGGAGAAGTCTCTCAACTCTGTGCCATGCTGCTCGCCCAGGCGGCCTTTCAAAGAAGTCTACTATGCTCTACCAGAATAGTACATAGTCGAAGTCACCGTCAATTGATTGCCACGAGGTAATGTAAGACAGTGCGAATCGAACCTGCCAGTATGATCATAATCTATTATTCATGGCACATAACACTATGACTCACTCGGCATGCGATGTATGCGATCGAGTGAGGTGTAACTTTTCTCATTTTGATGATCTGCGCTACATGCTTCTTGACTTTGACTCCACCGAAAGTCTTTCTAGCACATGCGTTGTTCCAAATAACATCTGCGCCATCACCATCACCTTCAACATCCTTTGCTGATGAAGGTGACGTGAACACAGCTTTATATCCCTGTAAAAACTGGTAAGATGACTGATGGGCTACACTGATGTGACACACCTGAATGAGGATTCTACCCTTGAAAAGGCCCTCCTCCAAATTATCGGGATCAGCAGTGTACTTGTCATATAGGTAGGTGGGAAATGAGAGTTCTGTGACAATATAATCCTCTGAGTGATCTTGGATTCCTGTCCTTACGCTAGTGAACAGTGAGTAACTTTATCGGCATCCCAAGGTACGACTTACACTGGGTTGCTCCAATCGAGCTCAGCTGGGCAGAGCAGCTTGCCACATGCATTGTTGACGAATCCACGGGTATGTTTATCATCTGGGTTGAGTTTGCGATTGACCTATTTGGAAACAAGGGCCTTGAGCTTCGAGGTGTTGTCACCTTGAGCACTATCGGCTTCATGTCAAAGCTAAACAAAGGCTGGGTGAGACTGAACTGATCACTAATGTAGGAAAGACCTACCATTTTTAACATGTGTAAATAGTCGTCGTACTCCAGTTCCACACATTTCTTATGAAACCACATCAGGGTCTTGACATGAGGAGGTGACCAAAACAGGATGTTTTTTGTGAATTTCCGCTTTTGGAGGCCAAAATTGCGGAATAAAACATACCAAAACATCTGACAAATGTGGAAAACACATTTGTGACTGAAAACATAGCTGAGTTTCAAAAATCCCAAAAATGCGGCTGTGAAAGCCAAAACACCCAGCAAAGTAGGGACCTGGCAAGAGCCATGCAATTAGGTCAAAGTGTGCTACTGGTAATTGCTGTGAATTATGTCAATTTGAAAGCTGGTAGTTGCCACTATATTAGGTCTAATACTACAACTAGGGATGGTGAATGAGCCTGGCAGTCATGGTATGAGTCATAGCCAATCACCGAGTCATCATGTGAAGCCATGGCAGTATCCCATCTCATACCTGAGCTTGCAATTAATGTTGATGGCTGGGTGCCAGTGGGTAGTGGTACCCGAAAATCTGGCCACAACCGCAGCATTCTCATACTGACATGGATATTGAACGCTTGCGCATGCCAGTAGTAGTAGTCATCATGTGAAGCCATGGTAGTAAGTAGATGTGCCATCATTGGATACAATGGCCTGAGGGGCTGTTGCTCTCCTAGACATAGTATCCTGTTGAGCTGAAACAGCTCATTGACAGGTGCTAGCTCATCAAGAAGCATTGGCTCACTTAATAGCAGTATTTCCTATTGGCTCCATGTCGAAGCTAAACAAAGGCTGGGCGAGACAGAACCAATCACTAATGTAGGAAAGACCTACCATTTTTCACATATTACAGTGACCTATCTCCATATAATATGAGGGAACGGATGTGCATAATATCCTGTATGATATGGGCCAGTGGACCATGGGCCCATGGCAAAATTATCCTCGACTATGACGGATGGGCCGGGAGGTAAATTATTCCCAATGGAGGCGGGTGGGCCCATGCAGGGAATATGTAGAGTAAATGAGTGGGCCAATGTACATGAATATTCGGTAGACAGGTGGGCCGAGGTAGTTGGATATAATGCAGATGGGTGTATTAAGATAGATGTGTATCAGATAGAAGGGTAGGTACTTGGTATCACATTCACAGATGGGCCCAGACACATTAAATTAGATGGGTGGGCCGAGGGTATTATAAAATATTGTATTAGATGGGTGGGCCCAGACACATATTGCTTAGATGGGTGGGCCGAGAGTGTTTGATAAAATATTTCATTAGATGGGTGGGCTGAGAGTGTTGTACGGGATATTGTATTAGACAGGTGGGCCGAGGGTGGTATAAAATATAGACGGGTGGGCCCATGTGTATCATAATTGTAGACATGACGGAGCTGAGGTAGTTGTACATCAACCAAATCAGAGGAGGTAATAAATCAAAGTTACCAAGTTCCCAGAGCAGCAGGTGATCTCCTGACAATGGCCTTTGATGACATTTATGTTGTCTTGCAGAACATTGAATCCCGAGTGTGAGGCTTGTGTTGCCCTATGAGAAGCCAAGTTCCGACCACCAAAATTTGAGTGAAGCATACTGAGTTCCGAGTTCCGAGTTCCGAGTTCCAAGTTCCAAGTTCTGGGACCTGGGACTTGACACACAATTCAGTCAATACTTTCCATGTTAAGGGCCAACTGAAGTGGAGATTTTTCCGAAGAGAGCAGGTGCTCTCTTGACATGGCCTTTGATGGTGCTTAGGTTGTCTTGCAGAACATTAATTCCAGCGTGCAAGGCTTGTGTTGCCCTATGAGACACCCACTTCTGACCACTGAAATTCTAGCGAAGCATACCAACTTCCGAGTGCCGAGGTCTGAGTACCGAGGTCCAGGACCCGGGACTTGACAAATGAATATCTGAAGTTGAGATTTGTTTGAAGAGAGCAGCAGGTGCTGTCTTGACATGGCCTTTGATGGTGCTGAGGTTGTCTTGCAGAACATTGAATCACGGGTGCAAGGCTTGTGTTGCCCTACGAGAAGCCAAGTTCCGAGTTCTGGGATCCAGAACACGACAACTGAATATCTGAAATCCAGCACACCTCAAAACAAGTAGTATTTCATTGAGAAAGAAATGATAACACATCTTTGATGGCCAACATTGTCCAAGGCTCCCTTATCTGATCCTCACTATCTCCACCCTCTTTAACACCACAGTCTGGATGTCCAGCATTCAGCATCTGATTCCCCAACTTCAATTTCCAGCATGAATGTTTCATCCCCTTCCACTTCTGATGGCATCAACATCTGGCACACTTGGGCCCTGACCGTCACTTATGAAGCAGGGGAATACACCGAACAGAAATTCAAGGCAGAGAAGACTGGAGGAGAGCCGGTCATACCTTCTCCCAACCTAGACACTGATCTGGTGATGGCGTGCGATCGCTTGGTTGGTGTACTCATAAAGGCACACAAAAATCCCAGTGGGTCTTCCTGCAGATTCAGAAAATTCATTTTGTCATTCATATTCCTTCATGACAGTTCAGATGCAGATGGATATTGCAAGATACAGCAAATTGATCTCCCCAAAGGACACCGGGCATAATGAACAGAGAGAGGCGAAGTTGCTTGTGAGGTGTCCTCCTGGCCATGAGGGCAAACAGTTGGTGGACGAACCTGCCACAATTCTGGATGCATCCGGTGCCATCATCGCATGGTACCTCCCGGATGCCCTGACTGATACCACCCAGGTGTGTAACATGCATTGTCACTTGATAGATATTGAACATAAAATGAAACCTACAGAAGGAAATCAGGGAGGCCACCAAGTTGCTTGCTCCAAGCCTCGGAAAAAGTGTAAAGGCTGATGGCAACTGGCGAACTAATCAAAAGTGGTTCAAACAGGACTCTGAAAATGATGGCTCGACTCCTGGATGCATCAATTTATCTTCGGCTTGGTTTCAACAGGCACACAAGGTAGGATCTGATGAGATGGTGCTTCCGGCAGTCAAACTCACCTATCCAACAGAATCTGTCCAATCTGGAGGTATCTGCATCATTGAAGGGAGCTTCCTCCAAGAATATCCTCAAAGCCATTGCCACAGCGTAACACCACAGAATACGGACGCAGGACAATGAGAGAAAAGTGTGAGACTTCCCGATACTATTCCGAGATTACCCTCAGAACTCTATCAGCAGAAAGTGTATCAGTATTTACAGAAATCGACATCACTTTCCTCAAAATATACCGTGCATTTCTCCGAGAATGTTCCATAGATTATTTCGATGCCATCCTGTGCTTCTAAATTCATTAAATAGAACTTGATACACATGTGCGCTTCGAAGCAGACATCGAGCGGGACAAAAGTACAGTTATCAACGGCTCTTTGAGACAAGAAATTTATTATTTTTCCGTCATTGTGCAGTGGCTATGTCTAGTGGTTCAACTTTATTTTTCCAACGAAGTAGCCTATCTCTAGAATACACACCTAAATTTACAAAGAAAATAATGCAATGGTTCGAGCTCGACGTCCGAAACAATGAAGTGACTTGTTTTTCGGCAAATGCCACTCATTGAGACACCTGACTGATTAGGTAATTTGCGCAAACAAACATTATCAATCGCTATCAAACTCCGTTATCATTCTTCTTCACCGCTGTCGTCTGACATGTCGTTAAGGTCAAACTCCTCCCCGCTAGCCGACTGGCCATCCTCGTCTTCGCATATGTTCAACTTTGGCCTCGGAATTGCACCCTGCAGTTTACCAAGGGCAGGTTTCTTCTCAGTAAACCTGTGTCCTTTGGCCTTTGCCATAGCTTTCTCTTCCTCCCATCGTGTCAGAGCATCGTGATACTGTGCTCGTTGAACTTTGTTCTGGTTTTCCGCTGGTCCTCTAGCCGTTTCCATGTGGCAAGTTCTTCTGCTCTCCTTTCTCAATCTGCTTTCCTCGTCTGCTTATCAGCTGCAGCCTTCTTCTGCTCCCGCTCAAACTCCACCACTCTCTCATAAAACTCGTCACCGGAAAGTAATCGTGGTAAGCCATCTCCCACCAGCTTTCTCTTCTCCTTTCCTTTTCACTTTTTCTCCTCTTGATTTGCAAGTTGACCTCACAGGACATTGCAATACATCTCATTGAGGACATTTGCTGCCTGAAGTTCCAATACACAGCGCTTGAGCATGGCATTTGCTGCCTCCGCCTCACGAAGTGATGAGAGCAAAAAAATTTCGTCTGCAGTCTTCGGGTGGTATGCATGTGGCTGTTTGATGGGGGAAACAATGTGTGTGACACCATGTTGCGGGCAAGTATTGGAAGTCAGTGGAGTGTCTGAGACAAGTCCCGACAGGGATGTATTTTTGAGTTTTTGGATAACTGACTCGATTTCAGATTGCATTGCAGGAATGGGTTGGCATGGGATAGCTGAGTTGTTGTCACTGTTGTTGTGCTGCTCTGATGACAGTTTTCGAAGGAGATCTGCAACAATTCTCACGGGAGATGATGGCGTGATTGGAAGATGGCCTTCGCATGATGTTTCTTTGCTAGGTGCCATCATTTTCTCGGTGATGACATCTCTGTTGACAGGCCAAACTCCAGTCTTCCGAAAAGCTGTGCGAATAAGATTCGGCGTGAGTGCGCGAAGATGTGCTTGTCCATAGATTGTCAGGAAGTTACTTTTCGTGATTCCCTCCCCTTTTGCCTTTCCCACTTATCTCTTTCTTCGCTCCAGTATCTTTTTAGCACAGCAAATATAACTACGTCTAACCCTTGGTACACATGGGTTGCATGTGCAGGGTAGCATGTGACGTGAATCCGATGTGCTCGAGCATATTGAAGGAACCCTCGGGTGTAATGGGAATTGTGACCGTCCACGATTAGAAGGCGGTCACGTCTGTCAGTCTTTTCTTTGGTATGTTTATCAAACTCTTTTATCCACTCTACACCAATTTCTCCGTCCGTCCAACCCTTTTTAGAGTATCCGATGCTGTGGGCAGTCAACCATCATCAGTACGTGATTTGTCATCATCGGTCAGTTTGCTTACGACACATTTGCAGGGTTATCTTGTTTCCACTTGGCTTGATAAGCATTGCCTTTGAATATAACTGCTGGTGGACTTGACGTGCCATCAGCACAGATGGTCACTATTACGGTTGTGTTTTCTTT
This sequence comes from Suillus occidentalis, assembly GCA_016628085.1. Classification (NCBI taxonomy): domain Eukaryota; kingdom Fungi; phylum Basidiomycota; class Agaricomycetes; order Boletales; family Suillaceae; genus Suillus; species Suillus occidentalis. The sequence goes on along the minus strand of JABBWB010000170.1, from coordinate 12,563 downwards.
GCTCCCAGTTCGTTGTTGATACTGTGGCCCAGGTTTACGACTTCCAATGACTCGTTCTGCTTCACCTGACTGTGCAGAGATCCCAATTTCATCTACTCCATATATACAATCTTCTGCAATGTCATATTGGTCCAACACATTCTCGAGAAGGTCAAACCATGCTGCGTTTGTGTTTGCATTGACAGCTCAGCCACGTTTTGAGTCGAGTGAACTTGCCCAAGATGTTTTCAGACGGTCTGAATGCTTCTCGACAAATCTGTTTGTCCAGCGTGTTCCTACTCCATGAAAGGTTTCTCCGAGACGGGCATGGCAGATTTCGTCAACATGCTCTCGAAGCCGTCGGTGACTAAGTGGAAAGCCTCGATTGCCCACCTCTTCGGCATATGTAAGGACATGCTCTGTCTCCGCTTCAGTCAACCATCCCTTGAGCGCATTAGCCTCGGCTTTTGTCCTTCCACCAGCTGCCAGTCGGACCAGTGTGGCATGGGATAATTTGATATAGTTCCCAGTTGTTTCCAGATTCATTTGTTCAAAGTCTCTACAGATAGTTCGTGAGCTGCGACGTTTTAAACCCAGCGTTTTGGTGAGCTCGGTGCGATATGCTGACACAGCTTTAGCCATGAGACAATCATGAGATTGACGGATTTCTTGCTGTTTTTTTGTAGCAGATTTAGCACGGCCAGGCATAGCAAGAGGTAGAGACTAGTTCTGACTGGTTTGTGGCTGCAACAGTGTCTTTCACATAGAGTCTCTCCGACCCTGACTTGGTCCGAATAGCATTTCCATTAGCCGACAAACATTTCTTTGCTACACATGTTATTCTCCACTTCATGCAATTATAACACATGTTCTGAATAGCTAGAACTGTTGTTTATACATCCTGAACAGTTTCATGTGTCTCCAATTTTCTGTCGTCATGCAATGTGGAATTCAATTTTCAAAATGTCTAAATTTAGAGTTCTGAGTAGTAAAGACACATGTCTCAGTGCTATTTTTGTTGGTCAACATAATACAATATTTTCCGTGGGGCAAGATACATGTCATCTGAATGCATACAAGCAGTTTTGAGAGAAGAAAATGTGTTGTGATTGCATGAGGCATGTTTTGTATCAATGAGCCGTTGTGTCTCAATGAACCATTGATGACTGTACAGCATGAAGATGAGTGCAGAACATCGACAACTACCCCATCCTCCTTGTTGTGAATACCCATGGACCTCCCCTACCAAGCGCCGGGACAGATCCTAGATGCCTTAGGTGCAAGCATGACAATGCAGGGGGGATTCAGCATACCTCCCATGAACTATGGCCACCCTGGACCACAGGGAGGGTCAGTATCGACATCGGCGGTTCCAGACTTGAAGGCAGGAGACACTGGCAAATTGTCGAAAACTATGGTTCTCTCGCTCATTGAAGGGCTCAACCGGCGTATTGCAGAGCTGGAGAATATAGATGGAGTACATCAGCAGCAGGTAGCGCAGATGATAGCTCACCAGAGTCACCGTTGCGAGGCTGGCAGTCAACAAATGTGCGAGCGCTTTGAGCAATGCCTCAGGGAGTTGGATGGGTCCGTCCAACAGCATGTTGCCATGGCCATGAAAGGATTAGAGACTCGGAGAGCACCAGCAGCAAGAGATGTAGATGGTGTTGATGAAGAAAGCTCGGATGACAGTGAGGGGGAGATGGACCGTGTTGGGGCAAGTCTTGAGGCATACTCTGATAGAGCATTACTGGTGAGAATCGAGTTTGGAAACAAACACTCACACACCTTATCTTTAGGCAGTTGTGCGGCACGGGTTTGCACACTACATGGGGATCCCAAACCTTCAGGTTAAGCACCTGCCTCTGAGCTGGCCAAAGGATGGTGAGGCATGGCCGACTGATAGTGTGACTAGCACAAAATTAGTTCGTTTTCGGTGGGAAGAGAGTCACACGCACTTGGATAATCATGAAGGTCTCTGCAAGATCTGGACCTACATCCATGAAAAAGGTGCCCTCTTCAGTCCGTCAGCTGAAAAGGCCTTGAAGGTTATCAGTGAAGAGCATCTCCGCGAGCGAGTGATTGAGAAGTACCACAGCTTGCAAAAAGCTCTTCGGTCCGCAGGGCATATTCCTTCGACACGGGTTTCTGCTGTTGCATCTACAACAGCCAGTGTACAGCAACTTGGAGAACCTGGTGGTCCTCCTCCATTGACAAAGGGGGTGTGTCAAAGTCGTCAGTTCGGGGTGAGTTCGGTTCATCTTGCTATCCTTAAATTGACGCTAACTGAATAAAGAAATTGGAGGTGCAAGAGCACAAGTTCAAAGCCTTACCAGATGACTCCAAATACAAAACCGACGCATACAAGACAGCTCTTGTTCAACAACTGATGTCTGAAGATGAGGATGAGAGGGATGCCGAAGGAAAACTAACAGGATGCTTTTTAACAAGGCCGTGGATGTGGGCCAGTGATGAAGTAAGTTACAGTATGTACAAACTGGATAATCCACTCACGAATTTGAAAGAGGAACACATTCATTGCAGAGGTTGACGCTCAACAAGATCCTGAGCTGCCGAAACGATACACCAAACGTGTCCGTGGGCCGATAGGAAAGGCTGGGCTGCCGCGCATTCAAAAGGTTGAGCATCGCGCATGGAGGTGGATGGTCTCACCACAGTGGCTTGTGAATCCTGCAAACAAACAGTTCGATGTGCCAGCATTCGTTGTTGATAATGGTAAGGCATGGGGGGAGCCAAAAGATCCTGAGGAGAGCGTTACAGAAAAGAAACGCGTCAAGATTGAGAAGAGAGAATATGCAGCAAAGAAAAAAATCAAGCTTGACGAGAAGGTGATCAAGAAAGTCAAGGGGAAGGGGAAGGGAAAGGGAAAAGGGAAAGCAACAGCAACAGCTGTCGAAGAGGCACAGCCTGTCGCTAGTTCATCAAAAGTGGTGGCCGAAAAGGATGGAAATGAGTCCAGTGACTTTGAGTAAAATGATTTGGTACGTACCTGACGTTGACGGTGACTCATACTGATTAGACTTAAAGCCCACCACCCACATTATCTCTGTTGTCGTCATCGTCGTCAAAGTATTCTTCAGGCTCCATTCCTGACTGCAGAGATTGAAGTGTATTAGTAGACCATTAGACTTACTGCTTGTCGAGAGCTGTACATGATCAAAAGATACCAAAACCCAGAGATTTTTCTTGATGATGTTCGAATGGACAGGAATGAGGGCAAGGGGGCACACAATATGCGAGACAGGAACAACTTCATGTGGAAGAAACTCGTTCACATATGAAGTATGAATCCCAAGGGGATGCTCACTGAAATAAATGAATAATCAAGGCTGACGAGTGAAAGACAAGCACTTACAATAATGACCAAGGCATTAGTGGAATGTTCTCGTCAGATTTGAAGCGATGGACAAGGGCGCATACATGGGGGACCTTGTTGCTGACTCCAACAACAAGAAGCGCTGTGATTTCGACTGGAAAGCGAGACTGACCATATGAAACAAAAGCATAGGCATCTGATTGAGTTCGCCTATTTGTTGTGCAACCATAGCGAATGCCATCTTTGCAGATATAAGTCAGAGCACGAGCCACTTTTGAGGCAAAGAACAGAATGCCTGCGTTGGGGGAAAAATCATCAACAATGGTGAGATCAGGCCAAAGTAAGCGACAGTATGTGATAAGGTGGGGATAAAGAACCCCTTCTGGTCCGAAAGTGCATAGGTTGATGAATTTTGCTTGACGAAGTGGCAAGCGGACATTATCTAAGTGAGAACTCGGATTGAAGAAGGCATCAGATGAATGTTCACATGACACTGACCATGAGCTGCTTCACTTCTATAGACTGCAATCTCTGTCATCATACTTCCTCGCTGTTGTGCCTGGGTCTTGATAATCTTGTTGAGGACTGCACGCTCCATGTCGTGAGCACCTTCTGGGAGGGAAAGAGCATATTCATATATAAGGTGGGTCTGGACCCAGTTACACATGAGCGTCAATTCCATCCGTCCGCCATCATGACCATTGTGGTTGACACATTCGAGCATGCCATTGAATTGCTCGAAGGCAAATAGCCACCACGAATAGACAGGACCGAACATTTTGATCATATCTGCAATATGCATTGATGCGTGATGGTTTATTGTGAGGTGAATCTTCAAGTCGAGGCAACAGAGACAGTACTGAGATAGGAATGATTGTCCAAGTCGAGCCTGTGACATCAAGATTGATCGTGTTGCGAGGAGGCACACACCTACACATAACAGAAGGACAGCACCATATATGCGTTGACACCTGCGTGAAAATTGAGGCACCTGGACGTTGGGGGGAACCGGAGGAGCTATATCAGGGATGTTGTCATGTTCATCCTTCCATGACCACCACAGAAGCATGGGAGTGATTGTAAGGAGTCTCCGCCACTCATCTGCCTTCTTCAGACTCTGATTTTCGCCAAGCTATAAACCCTGGTGGTTAAAATCACATGCGTGACATAAGAACATGCATATACGCACATTTTTTGGCAGACGAGTGATATGAGTGGGCCACTTTACTGAGTTAATCAAGGTCTCGAAGCGTTGCTTAGGTGAGTTTCTGCCCCCAACACCAGAAAACATGTATCCTCCAAATAGTACATGCATGAATAGATGTGCAATGATGCCTGATATTGACCTAGTTAGCATTTTCAAAAGAAAGATTGACAGCTACCTAAAAATATGCAATGCATAAAATCAAGAGCGGTTTTCTTCGATGGGAACCAGCCAGCAACAAGGTTCAGTATAACCCAACGAACACCATGGTCATCTAGGATGGCTTTCTGACGAAGGGGATTTGCATCTCAGGAGTAATACGACTGTCGAAGGAGATGACGGTCGTCTGATGCTGTCCAACCTGATAATACAAGGGTCAAAAACACAACACGAATGAAAAAGACTTAATACTATAGTCGAATCCTTCACATGTATTGACCTTCGTGATATCAATATCACAGTACAGGCATGGGTGCATGTCGTGTGAGTGCCCAGCAGTGCCTGAGAGTTTGTGAGCAGCTGGCATATTGCAGTCCAGTATTTCACAATCTGTGTAAATGTCCACAGGCTCTTCTTCAAAAATGACCATCGTGATGCCTAAAATATGTCAGTATGTTGTAATGATTGTAATACTAGTCACCATTCTGCAGCTTCATGAGATCGCGTGTTGAGGGTTCCAAACAGTGGTTAATTTGCTGGACATTGGGTTCCTTCGGCCCTGGGAGTACTGCAGCGCATATGACATTGATCTGTAAGAAGTGTTGGTCACGCGGTAAGTCATTGATAGCGAAGTAGATAGCCCCTGTTGAATGAGGGCGGTTCTCGAGTATCCCCATCCTGCAAAATGTAAACTGTTATCAAGGATATATGCGCACAGAAACAAGAATACCAGTCGCAGTTCATTGTGAGATGAAGTCCATAGCGATGTTCAGTGAGCTTTTGGCGGTTCCGTCCCTCCACTGGCTGATCACGTACAGTACCAAACTCCACGACTTCCCGCACAATATTCATCTCCAGCTCATGCCAAAGAGTACCATGATGTATATCTGTCATTGTGAAATTCTCGTCATCGTTTTGCTGTTGTATATCGTTACGGCTGTCTCGAATTGATTGCGCAAACCCAGGTCTCATTAACATGCATTGTAAGCTCCCAATAATTGATGTCTGCGGATTGATTTTCACTGCGGTGCGAACGAGCTGACCTTTTGCATCCCTGCGCTCCGTATACAGGATGCCAGTGCAGTCCGGGACTGTGCAATCTGGAGTAGGTAGTTCCTGGAGTTGAGCAGGCGAGTGGTGTTTCCAACACTCTGGGCAGATGACATATTGAGTTATCCACTGGTCAGGATTGATCCCGAGGTGCTGTTTTGCACTAGCCAGTGCTCGAACGGGGCGGGGAAAGACAGGAAGTGCATTGGCAATAAAGAGGCCATTGAGAGTGTGATTCAGTAAGTTCGTAGCTTGCGTCCATGGCAGATTTCCGTACACATTGGCCATGACAGCCGTTAGGTAGGCGTAACGAACCTCTGCCTTCTCCTGGAAAGCAACAGGTATGAGAGACGGTGCATCGTCCTCATCGCGATCAGCGCCAGGCTCGCGAATTTCGGGTGGGTCCACCGGCACAAAGTTCTGATCTGGTGGAGGAGGTTGCTGCTGTTGCCTTCGTATCAAAGGGAGTTCTTGATTGATCTGAGCTTCAGGTGCCGGCAGCTGGTCTTCAACAGGGTGAGCTTCATCATTGCCACCTTTGAATTGATCTGCATCGTATCGCAGATCATCGGGAGCTTGTATCTCTGGATCATGTTCGCCATGATAGTACTGGTGGGGTCCTGCTGGCTCTGCCACGTTCGTCTGAGGAGCCAATGGCCGGCGAATCGAGGGAACTCGTTTAAGTTGCTGATATCCCTGTGCTTGTGGTCCTGGTCCATATTTTTTCCTGTGCTTTGCGATAACTTGATGTGTCTGGTATTTGAATCCATCGCTGTGTCGGGAGCATTGTTGACAGTAGCACTGGGATCGTCGTTCGTCAGGCATCGTCGTTGTCATTATACCGTCGTCAGCGCTGATGATATTGATGCATGTGACTCGTGCAGAAGGCTGAACTGCTCGATTGCGACGTATTTCTGCATGTGAGCCCTTATCAAAATTCGTCAGTGTGAAAGTTCAAGGGAACTTAAAATTTTGTAGACTACTACATGAGGTATTCTTGTGTCAGTGTATTCTTGGAAAGTTCACGAGAAGTATTAAAATCTCCAATATTTCGCTTCGGCAGGAGTCTGCCATTTTACGCCGTGTGTAAGGCCAGCAGCCATCATGTCCGCGGCACTCAGGGTCATGCATCCTGAGCAGTATTTTGCAGGGTTGCAAACCATGTCAAACCTTGGACATAAAGCAGTAAGCAAGGATCTGCCACATATGCCGGAGACCCTGCAGTACTGGGCAACCGTGTTCAACACCCTCTCCATCATTTCCAATCGGGAAACCCCCAATCATCGAGACAATTTGTCCATTCCTGAATGCTTCGACATTCTCACCATGGTGGGGAACTATTCTAATGCTTGGATGAAGATGCCAAGCCTGCAGCTAGAGTTCAAGTACAATTCTGGCTGCATGATCGCGTTTTCCAGAAAGATCGTGAGACACGGAGTTTATGATGTGGAAGGGGATCGGATTGCTTGGGCATGGTATATGAGGGATTCTGTTCACATTTATGCTGGGGTTCCATCATGTGGATGGGCTAGTGTGGATGGTCCATACAGCATGTGAAAGATCATACAGGGAGCAAGCATTGTGACTTGTATACATCCAAACAAATGAATAACATAGAACAATTGTCATCCGGACCTCAACACTCAAGTAGAACATTTGAAAGTGATATATGGGAGTCCTGCAACCAGGAACTCAGCACTCGATGATTGAGACTGGGAGATGTACAAATGGTTAAATTCAGATTTCTGATTTTCCAATATTCATCCGAAAATCTCATGTCCCAACTCCCACATGCAATGTCCCGAGCTCCGAGTCCTGGTTTCAGGGTTCAGGACTCGTGGCTCGGAACAAACCAAAAGACAACACAACCCAATACATCAAACAGGAAATACGAAACAACATTGCATGCAATATATGAATATGATAGGCTTTTCAAAATCTCATGTCCCAACTGCCACATGCCATGGCCCGAGCTCCGAGTCCTGGACGACCAAGTCCCAAGTCCCAAATTTTGGGGTTCAGAGTTCAGGTTTCGGTGACCTGGAGCTCAGCAACCATGTCAGGAGTCAGGGTATCTGGGATATTGGAGATCAGATGTTTGTGTGTAGTGTGTCTTTTTTGTGTTTTCTTTGGTGGTGTCTTGTCTTCTCATCATGAGTCCTGAACCCTGAAACCTGACATCCAGGGTTCAGGACTTGGTCATCCGGGACTCGGAGCTTGGGACATTGCATGTGGGAGTTCGGATATGAGATTTTTGGATGACTGTCATATTCACATCTTGCATGCAATGTTGTTTCATATTTCCTGTGTGATGTATTGGGTTGTGTTGTCATTTGGTTTGTCCCGAGCCATGAGTCCCGAACCCTGAAACCCGAATTTTGGGGTTCAGGACTCGGTTGTCCAGCACTCGGAGGTCGGGACATTGCATGTGGGAGTTGGGACATGAGAATTTCGGATAACTATATTTTACATCTTGCATACAATGAAGACTGAATGGGACTAAACTCCTTTGGCTCTCTTCAACTTCTCTATCATGGCAGTGTATATCTTCACCTCTGCCAGCTTGTCTTGGATTCCTTCATCTTGCTCCTCCAACAATGACACCAGGCGTTCTCTCATCCACCTCAGTCCCATCAGTGGGGGATTCGAAGTGTCTTTCAACTTCTCCGGAAGAACCAAAGCCTCATCCTCAACAGCCTCCTACAACAGATGAGTCATCAATCAAGACAATAGAGCTAACATCTCACCGCCCAACACTGGTAGTGAGCGATGCAGGAGGCCATGATGTCATCCCAATGCAATGGTTCATCCAGAATTGTGGTGTCACCCATCCACCATGGATGTTCATATTTGCCCACAATCCGGGTCAGCTGTACTGCAATTGCAACATCATCAAATGCCAGGAGGTGGGATGAGAAAACAACGTCCAGAACCGTGTTCCAGGTGAGCATGGGATACAATTTGAGGATATAAGCGACTGGGACCGGAACAACCGACATGATATTGTGTGCAGCAGAGTACTGCAGCAGTGGTGTGACAAAGCTCTGTTCAGATTCTTAGCATTGACCAACACAATCATCAGGGCAGTAGTGACATACATTCATCTCCCATTGCACCCCGGCTTTAAAATACTTGATCTGGTCAGAAGATGGAACATTGCTGGCAGCTTCCATCTGATATTGAGAGATGCATGCCCGGATGCGCAATGCAGCCATTGACAATGTGCAGAATATGGTTGAAAGGCCCAGCTTCAGGGGTTGGTTTTGATTGCTGGGATTGGGAGAGCCAGAACTGGATGCATGACTTGCAGACATTGCTAATGCAGGACTATGATGCTGGTAATGAAAGTGGAAGATGGTCAAGATGTGAAGATAAGAATCACTGATGGATGGATAAGAAATTCAAACTCTGACATGGGCTGTTCCAGACAATTCCCAGGACTCAATCATGGTTCTGGAAACAGGGACTTTATGAGAACACAACATTCATTCATCCACATCCTCTATCAACGCATTCTGTAGGTCTTGAAATGCTGCCTGCACATCCTGTGCGAGTAATGAATACATTTGGGATTGCCTTCCGGAGTAGCATGTGTGACCCGGAAGTCGTTTCTCCAATGATTCCTGCATCCAGTCGCCCCACTGGGTTGCTTTCCACAAAAAAAAGTTGCATGTCCAATCCATCTCCAATTTGACCAGTGTCATTTCTTCCCTCCATCGATCCCGCAGTGCCTTTGCCCTCAGCCAATGGACTCAGTAAACTTCAAATGGGTCCCATCAGGTACCCGCAGACTATTTCATGCAGGCGGGAACTCACATTCCTCATTCCATGATTGATCTGGACCCCTGAGTGTTACGGAACTTGGATGGGTCTCTTGCCAATGGTTCAAAAGAGAACCGTCCTTCGCAAAGGATATCTTTGACAAGCGGTTCCGCCTTCAGACAAGAAGGGGTTCTGGAATGATACTGGCTTTATGGGCTTTAATACCATACAAGGCAGGATCAAGGGTTCGGTCTAGAGGGCTGGCACCTCAGAGACAGACGATAATCAGGCTATCAACAAGGAGTGCTCGAAGATAGAATCAGAGATAGACACTTAGGTTGCGAAGCCTAAGTGAGGATCAGGTTTCAAGGTAAAACCAAGTAGGATTAAAGTGAGTAACTACTACAATACATGACAAGCTTATATAGGAATGGGGAATGACTTTAGGGAAGGCTCGTCAAGTATGTGTGAGAATGAAAGATACAAGAAAGGTAGGCTCAAGGCCCGATATAGTACAAGGCAACGCAGCTGCATGTCCAAGGGTATGGGTCAAGGGTAAAGTGAGTCAGAGATAAGACAAGTCAGAGATAAGACAAGTCAAAGATAAGACGAACCGATCAAAGGTAAAGCATAAGAGTAGCCGAGGCTATACGAATACAAGGCAATGCGGCCATAAGTCCAAGGAGATAGGGGAAAAGATAGGGGGTGGCAACGTTACTGTAACACTGAGGTCTACTTCAACAGACCAAAACCAAGCCAAAGATTCATTGCATTGACCCCGGGCATTTGGGTCGCCCACTGCAGTGCTGATTTTGAGTTGCTCCCGGAGCAGGGGTTTGTATTTCTGAAGCTGGTTATGCCCTGGCTCAAGTTTCATCATTTGCTTCCTGGTCTTTGTATATATGCTGGCATGGAGGGAGACTGCCTGCTGCACTGACGTCACCTGGGACCAAGCTCGAGTTTTCAGGGCTTGGGATTTGGCCTGTCTAATGGTTGTTCGGAACAGGATGGCCTTGTTGCACAGGTGGATCTGGAGATTGTGAAGGGCATTGTTGGCCTGCCCTTCACAAAGCGACATCTCCAGGGGAATCAGATCCTCAGCCATGCATCGTCTGCATTGATCAACCCCAAGGTTTGATGGCAACGGGATGACGGTGAGCTCAGGAGAGTTTCTCCATGTATCGAGTGCCTCCATGAAATCTGCCGGGTCATCATCGAGGTCATCCAGAATGTCTACATTCAAGTTGTCAGGTTCATCATCGGCATCAAATCCCTCCCCAAGATGCATCAGAGCAGACCAAGTGAATCCATCTATCTGGCCTTGGAGCCAATCGCATTGATGGGCGATGTCCAATCTCTGTGTCTCCATGGATCTTCTTCCGATCCTTCATACCTCAATGAGCAATGTGATCTGAGCCTCTTCAATTGCCAACCCCATTGATATCCACGTCGCCACAGATCTGTGAGAGGGTGCCGCATTGCGGGCATTACCCTCCTCTAATAATCTAAGCTCGATCTCCTTTTTGCTCGGTGCTGAGTGCATTATTAATTTTGACCTCAATGGAGACAATGGATGTGGACGTACCCTTCTTTATATTGATCTCATATTCGTCCATTGCCACAGGATCATTCATTCTACTTGACTGAGCTATCCTCTCCCTGGCCAACCATTCAGTCTTTGAATCAGCGGGTGCTGCTTCATCTAGTCTGTTGAATGCCTTCCCACTTTCCAAGATGCCATTCCTCGCCAGCTTGTATTTCTGGCATAGAGTCCTTTTCATGCGGATCATCTTGCCAAAATTCGAGTCGTTCATCTGATAATCAAGGCATTCCTTTTGGTGTAGAGATGACATTCCCCGAGCAGCAGGGGAAATCAGATTGAGCCATGCCCATAGGGTCTCCATGATCTCTCCGTCGATCCGACCAATGCCTTCAATAAAGTTGGACGCATACCGGACATAGCAGCTGTCCTGATGGCCGTGAACATGCCACAACCTGATTGTGGGAATGATGTTTAGTTCCGGGGACATTTCAAGAAACCGGCTTCGATCCACCTGAACCCAAAAGTGTTTGTTGTATTGACAGTTGATATCGTAGAAGGTGTCTTCAACTGCCTCCACTGTCGAGCGACCCTCATGAGCTCCCTGTATTGGTCCTTGCCACGTGCTTTGTCAATATGATGTCCAGCAGATGAAGGAGGGCAAGGCATTACTGGAACGAGGTGTGGAAACATGCTCGAGGTCATTCTCTGGAGCTTGCTGTAATAGTTCATGGCCGAGGTGCCACATTCAAGGTTGTCCAGCAGAAAATCATCGAGCACTGCAAAGGTGAACACTGTCTTGGGCCTGTTGAAAGATGCAGGGAAAAATCCATGTTGAAACATTTGAATGTCCAGACTCATGGCATTCAGACGATCACAGCATCAAACCTCCAGGCGATGAACTCCGGACTTGTCGATGATGACCATGGTGTTTTCCCTCAGCTGGAACTCTGGTCCAGACACAAATGGCAGATCTTCGGGCTCGAGCTGGTCTTCAGGTTCGTCTTCTTCAAACAAATTCCACCTATCCACAACCGCCAGACATTGTTTTCCATCATGGCCAAGGTGTATGATGAGTCCCACATGAGCAAGACAACTCTGCTTGAAGAATCGTCCATTCCATTGACTGATCCAGTGAAAAGGATTGCTGCGATGTTGACTCCTGCAACAGCCAGTGCAATAGAGTGGCTGGCCAAGACAATCTTGACATTTGTACACCCCATCCTGTTCGCAGATGATGCATCTCCTGTCTTCTGGTGGAGCTTCTCTATCCAGGAGGTGATGCAGATATGATTCCTGCCTTGGCAGCCATTGCCTGAGGTAGTCATTGCCTAAGGTAGTCATTGCCTAAGGTAGTCATTGCCTGAGGTAGTCATTTTGACTCTGGAGTTTTTTATACTCAGCCATCATCTGAATGAATCTCAAATATTTTACATGAACTTGCCATGGTTTTTGGGAGCTACAAAGGCTCGAATGAGCCTTGATCATGCTCGTAAGTATTGTCAGGAAAGTCTTCCCAAGGAGGTGGTGCC